>JAJOOI010003189.1:0-19406 GCA_029582585.1 Solanum bukasovii | reverse complement strand
ACGCGTTAGAACTCGCCTTGTTGCTACTTGCCGGACCAAGGAGGTAATCAACAAGAAAAGAATTATCAACATAGATTTAGTGTGATACTATCTAATAGGCTAGTGTCGATTGGTACGAAGTAATAACTAAGCCAAACATCGATTATGATGTTTAATATGAGGTAAAGGTAAGGGTTAGTAAGTTATACACACGTAGCCGGACCAAGGTGCGGGGTGAAATTCTCTAGATGTCAGACCAAGGATTTAGAGATACCTAACTTATCACTTTGCATGTAATTCACTAAAAAGGATTGTTGTTATTAGAATTACTGAGTTATGAGCTTGTGGTGAACACGTATACCCTAGTTAATTTTCTCATCTTGATAACAACCGAAATTGACTTTTGTTTATTGATTACTTACTGAATTCTTACAATTTGTTTCACAAATCCCCCTTTTATTTCTTTTTTCTGGAAGTACTTTGGCTAATTGAATATAATTGTTGGTTAAAGTAAAGTCTAAACCATTTTCCTCGTGGGATCGACACCAACCTACAAGTTGGGTTCTTTACTTGATAACGATCGCTTATACTTCTTTAGGGAGGTGTAATTTGAGCGTATCAGAGACCAAAGCATGCAACCTCTCCATAGGTGGAGATTTTAGTCCCCTGTTAATAACCAGTGTTTTGGATTCTGCTACAGTTATACTTAATAATTCCTGTGCTGCATCACTGATATGTGGGTAGTGCCCCTTAAGCATGTCACCAATATCAATTTGAAGTGGGATGTGGTACTCAACTTCTGCCAGTTCTTCATCAGGAGGAGGTCTGTTTCTTCATCCTTATTTGTTGATACCCCCAGAGATGAACCACCTTCCACTTCTTTTTCCCCCCTTTCTTCATGCTCAGTTGGATTTATCATGTCTTCTATTTTAGCATATTCTATAACAGATTTGCACATATCTTCGTTCTCCCCTGTACTTCTATCATCTGGTTGTTGTTGTTGGTGATTTAAATTTGTCTTATAAATAAATTTCTCCATCTCCATATTATTATGCTTCCCTTCATGTATCTCCATCTGATTCTTTCTATCTTCATTATTCACAGGTGTTGCTGTTGATGTGTTGTGATCCCTTGTAGCCACTTCATGTAATTGTTGTTGTTGAGAACAATCTTTCAACATCTTGTTCAATTTCCCTTCCCCTTCCTCCGTAGTATTTGTGAATGTTTTTGAGATCCATTCCTTTGTTGAGGAGTATTGTTGATTCCCTTTCCTATTAGATTTGTGTATGGCATGATGTATCTTCTCCTTTTCAACTCCTGTCCCCTCTTCACCTTGTTCCTCCATTTTATTGGTAGTATCAAGTGCTGCAAAAGCATTGACAGATGTAACCTCTGTTGCATCAGTTTGAATGTGAATATGTGAGCTTTCCACAGTATGGCCATCGCTGGTAAACCTCCTGTTGGTAGGATTCCAGTAACTTACCCTTCTTTTCCTTGTTGTATCAAGATTGGTATTTTCCTCGATTTCCTTAGCACTTGTTGTACTAAGTATTTCAGTTACATCAACTTTCTTTAGTATATGCCTATTTCTTAATAGTCCGATCCTGCAGTCTCCTTTGATGTTGCATTGTCTAGGAATTAGTGATCTAAGTTCCTGTAGTATGGGCCACCCATACGAAAACTTCCCAATCACTGCAAATGGTAGGTTTTCAATCGTATTCATACGATCAACTTCATCTTCCGTCCACACTATTCTAGGTATCCCATTGGTATATGATACTGATTTCATGGGAATAGGCTCCACCCCAGCAGGAATTAAAGAATTAATGGTTTTCCCTTTGAGTACATTAGCATAATTGACACTAGCAGGGGGGAATTTCCGTAGGCAAATCAGTAGGCACGACAGGTAATCTTGAGGTATGATCTGTAGGCAATTTATTGGGGTTTAACGGTGGAAAATTTGAATCTTGTAGCAATGTCGTCTGACCAGTCGCCAGAATGGCCATGGTCGGAGATTATGTTAGCAAAATTAGTTTGCAGCGGCGACTAGCTTCAACTTTTTGTCCCATCAACTCACTTCTCCAACTATTTTTATAAGTATCTAGTGAATACAAATTTATCAATCTTATATAAATCCATTTTTGCAACTACTTACAACCTTTTATTTTGTTACATATACCTATAAAACGTACATAAGACACATTTGATCAATGAATACTAAAAGAAAGAAGCCTAACAAATCTTAAGGGATCTGAATTTCTCTTTGCAAAGAGTTTATTCTAAAGGGTCGTAAACTCAGACTATGTAATACTATCAATTATGTGAAAAGAGTTTGTTGTCTAGTATTCCTAATGTCAAAGTGATAATGTCATACTTATAATTACCCTAAGCACTTGTTACTACTTGTTCTCAATTCATTTTTACAAACAAAATTTCAGCTCAACTTCTAAAGTTACTTCAAGCCAATGTTCAATAATAATCAAATCAGATAAACATGCTCAAACATAACCATTTATCCTTAAATACATATATAATCGTGTGAATTTTCCTTTTTGTTATTGTTAACCTTTACAAGTAGTTCTGTTATATTATTCGCTTCCTTATAATGTAGTTTATTTTTTCTTTACCTTATTAGTTAAGAGTATGTTTTCATGTATCAATACCAACATAATTCAGACTTTTAATATCAATGACAAAATTTTGTTGACTACAATTAGTTTTGTTCATTAATTGTTAGTGTAATGTGATTGTGAGATATAATATTCCTTTTTCAGTACATTTTTTATCTAACAAAATTTTACGCAATTTTTTGAAAGAAAATTATATTAATAATATAATTTACATTCAATAATTTATTATTATTATTATATATATATATATATATATATATATTATTAATTAATGTGATCTACAAGTGCAAAAAATATTTACTTAACTAATATTCACTCCGTTCAAGAAAGAATGACTTATTTTCTTTTAAGTCTGTTAAAAAACGAATGATCAGTTTTCTTTTTTGACAATACTTTAATTTTAACTTTAAAAAGGGTATGTTTTAAGGCCACAAGATTAAAGAGCATTTGGTATTATTTAATATAACATTAATTTAAGACCACAATATTGATTTTTTTTTCTTAAATTTTGATTCAAGTAAAATTAGACAATTATTTTTAAAATGGAGGGAATATTATCCAAATGTCCTATTCATTGTGATAATTTAGAATTTAATAACCTGACTAACATAGTCAAATGCCCATGTTTTGATGAGGCTGGCCTACTTTTTATTTAATACTTATTTGACCCAAAAGAATATTTGACCTTATAAATTAGCTCCTTTGAGCCTTCTCTTTCTGTCATTTCACTCTAAGCTATTGTTCCTTCCAAGGGAAAGAAGAGACTCCCTTGGAAGATGGCTAGAAAAAATGAGATAAAGAAAATAGAAAACACGAAGAAATGTAAAGCCGCATTTGTTAAGCGATATAGTAGTTTATTAAAGAAGGCAAAAGAGATTGCAATTTGTTGTGATGTGGATGTCTTGTTTGTCGCGTTCTCACCGGCTAAGCGACACAACAAATTCTGTAGCCAAAATAGGTATTGCATTTATGGTACCAACAAAAATTATTGTTATGTCGCGCTAGTTATTAATATATGAAACGATTATCTAGATTAATTTATTTTTACTAAATTGTTACTTTTGTAGAATTGAAGACATGCTTCAATGCTTTATTAAGCTTCCAGTTGAGAGGAGATTAACGTACATGAACTAATTAATTCTAATTTATTTAATCAAATTTTTTTATTTAGCTATTAATGAGTAACTTATATATTGTAGCACTAACTTATGAGTTTTTTTGTTTTTTCTTTTGCTGGGGTTAGTCACATGGGAGATGTTAAGTTACTTTACTCTTTTACATATTTATAGTTGATATATATTTGCATGAATTCTCTATTTTTTAAATTAAGTCTTGTGTCTATTAGTGTGAATTAATTTGTATAATCTTTAAATGAATGTGAAATTAATGGAGTTTGAAATGGAAATTAGTACTTGCTCCATTTACATTTGTTTACCTTTCTTTTTTTGGTTTGTTTTTAAAAGAATGTGTCAAGTTAGATTTTGAGTCTAACTCATACTCTAAAATCTAGATAAAAGAAAGGACGATTGCTCAAATCTTGTAAGAATTATTAACCCCACCCCCTCGACACCTAGATTATATTTGGACATTCTTTATCCGGGATTTCATTTATCACTCCCTCTTCATCTAGACTTTTTTGTTCGGATTTCATTTATCACCCCACTACCACCCCATGTCCAGATCCGTATATTCTTTATTTGGGATTTCATTGTCCAGTTTAGAGCGTGATTTCCACCCCACAACTATTCTTAATTTTGGCGCCCACATCGGTTTTGGATCTAATCATGTCAAGTTAGGTCATGATGAGTCAACTCGCACTCCAAAAGAAAATTCAAAGAGAGGAAGATTGTATAAGTCTCATAAAGAGATAAAGATTTCATTTATCCGCTGATGTGGGATATTCAATTCAGTCATCAAGATGTTATTATTTCGACAGTTCTTTAGTTTCATTTTTTTTGTAACATGTCTATGACCACAAAATTAAAGGATATTTTCACTCATTCTACCTCTCTTTAGTTTAAGACCATAGGATTAAAAAATCATTCTTTAATTTATTAAACTTTATGTCGATACAAAATCAAACAAACAAGTTAAAATAATGTCAGTAATAATTAAGACATTCTCAAAATGACATCCTTAAAATTACTGAAATACTAAATGATTATTAATTCGTTAAAGATAACAAGTTTGACTTTTTTAAGTCAAAAAGTATATAATTGAGAAAGAGTTGTAATAAAATTTAATTATTGAGATTAATTTTTCTCACCATTATTAATTTTTTTTGGTTATATTAATGAAGGAAAAGGTGGCAAAGCTGAGGCAATTGAACCACATCAAGGGAGATGTTAGCAAGCTACAGTTTCTTGATAAAAGGTTTGGATCTCTTATATTTTTCTCACTCCTTCACTTTTGGATCAATTTATTGTCTCTCAATGATTATATTTTGTTTAAAGTTATTTATAAATATTGTAAACAAAAAAATATATGTATAAGAAGATTAACAAACGATAATAATTGAATAAAGCTAGAATTAGGAGCTTTATTTTGAAAAGAATACTTTGAAGATTAGAAAAGGTATTGTGTATAAATAAATAAAATATTCAGTCAAATAAAAATGTCTTTTAAAATGAAAATCTATAAGTGATTAGGGTTACAACTTATTATTTCTGATCAATTATAACTTGTGAACATTGAGCTTAATTATAAGTAATTTGACTAATACTTACAAAATATGTAGATAAGTTAATTTGACAAGCTTATAAACTTATATAATAATACTCATATTATTATTATTATTATTATTATTATATTATAATAGTATTTTATAATTTATTACACTTAATAATGAAAAGAAATCAAAAAGTTACACAAAGCATAATTAACAAAATATATATTGTTAGGGAAAAAAAATAGACGAGCTACTTATCCTTTAGTATATATAGTGTCCATCAGTTTTAACCATTAAACTCTCTCTCTCTCTCTCTCTCTCTCTCTCTCCCTCTCTCCTTCTCTCTCTCTCACACACACACACTCCATAAGTAGGGTGTGGAAAGAGTAAGATGTACGTAATCTTACTCCGTTCTGTATGAGATAGAAAAGTTGTTTTCGATTAACTTTCAATAACCCTCCTCCATTATCTATGCTTCAGATCGATAATATAAGAGAGCTCAAACAAGTAATATTATATAAGTTTTACACTATGTTGATTTATTGAAATGTACTTAGATAATATAATACTACCTAATACCTCATACTTGATTTCTTTTGTATGAAGTGAAATTGATTCTCACTAACGAATTAATCTTTTTCATGATGGCTTCCTTTGGATGTTTCAACCTGTTGCTGGTGTCTTAATTTCTACAGGATTGAGGTGAGCACAACTTAATTTGATGCCTCATAAGTATTTTGGTAATTATGTGAGACATTGAAATAAAAATTAATAATATTCTTAATAAATAAATGCTAACTAATAAGTGAAATTGATAGAATCATTTTAACTTGAAATTCTTTGATGTAGAATTTGGAGTTGCAAATCAAGAAGAGCACATTGGAATTGCAGATTGTAGATGCAAACCTAAGGTCATTTGATTTAGTATCGTAAGTGTTTTTCCTTATGGTTCTTCTTGATTATAAAATTATGGTTTAATACAGCGATATCACCTGAAATTTTTATTTAGACATATAAATTATAGTCTATTTAAATTATGATTTAATACAATGATATGATTCTATAGGGACTATTCTCTTCATCAACTCTCTTGGTGTGAGAGCAACTTGCAACAATCTCTCCAAAAAGTTATGACTAGAAAAGTTTGTTCTTTCACCAATTCTTTTTCTTTATTTATCGTTGAAGAATTATGTGAAATCACAAATTTCAAGAAAATAATTATTTTTCTTAGAAATAATGCATCAAATCAACTACTATATGTAATCTATATGATTTGATTAATGGTTAAAGAATTTTGATTAGATGGAACTGGAGAAACAAGAAAAGATGGATGTTCACTTTGCTGCACAACAAACAACTCCTCAGCAATTTGAGACAAATAATTGGGTTAATCCATATAGGTCATTATTTTTTTCACATATTATTTCTTTACAAAAAATTCTTCTCATTTTTTTACCTTTTAGTTTCATTATTTCATTATTATTTCAGTACAAGTATCCCAAGGAGCATATATCAAGATTGGATGAACAAAGAGAAAAGAGTAGCAAACAGTTTTAGCAATTATACATATACCCCTTCCTTCGGAAGTTCTTCACAGAGTGAGAACATACCATTTTTGCAAGTTCAAAATTCATCGCCTCATATCCCGTTGGAGGTAATACTTTTTAAAAAATTAGTAACTAGGATCTGTAAAAAAAAAGATATTTTTTAAAATTGATGTTATTATTTTTTATCCACACAATAGAGCCAACAACAAAACATGGTGGTAGATGTCCAGAAAAATTCAACACAAACATTTGGACAATCACAAGTACATTAATATTCTTGAAATATTATTCCTTATTAAGATCTCCTTAAATAGGCGAGATATTTTTTAAATTTTTTTGTCATATAATTATTTTTATCCAAAAATAGAGCCAACAACAAAACATGGTGGTAGATTTTCAGTATAATCCAACACAAACATTTGGACAACCACAAGTACATTAATATTCTTGAAATATAGTTCCTTGTCAAATCCTACCCCCCCTCCCCCCCGGTACTATACTAATTAAGTCATACTTTCTTGCAGGAACAAGTGACTTTGGGTGAAAGTAGTGATAACTCTCTCATAAACTTCAGGTAAAATCTTTGCGCTTCTACAAGGTTCCTTTCGATAAGCTTTGATTCGACAATGTATTACTGTTCGCAAGATTATATTTCTTTTTAAAAAAAGGAATTATGACATTAGAATTATAACGTTCAACGCATCTTAACTCCATATGATATTAAAATAATAATAATAATAATAATAATAATATTATTATTATTATTGTGACTACTAAAATAGTATAATATCATCTAAAATAAGCCAATCACAATATATTTTATTGTTGATGTTTGGTATTGTTCTTGTTTAACACAATATAAATGTTACGTGTGCGTTCGCACTCAGTCTCTCTCTTTTTCTATCTCAGAGTTGGAGATAGAAATCCCTTCAAATTAGGGTTGGAGAATGTCCATTCAAATTGTAATAATAACATTAATAACAACAACAATAACAATCACATCATTCAACCTAACGATCCTTCTTCCATTCAAAGTGAAGCAATAACTCCTAATGTTCATGGATTTAACAATTCCATGGAGGTTAGTTCAAAGCTTTATTCTTATTATTATTGAATAATTAACTTCTTTTTTTAAAAATTGTATTATTCCTGAAAATACTCACTTTAAATGTTTTTTTTTACAATGATCAGGAGAATATCATGGAAAATAGTAAATACTTTGTTGAAACAACACATGAGAATGATGCATGCAAATGGGATGATATCGAGGCTTTCCTCAATGAAGCTTTGAATGAAGGAGACTTTCGAAATTTAGATTGATCAACCAATGAAAAAAAACTTTTATTTATCTACTTCCTTTTTCTCTAGTACATTGAAAAGATTACAAACTTGACATATTTTAGACTTTATTTACTTATTTTAGTATGCAAGATATCATCTTAATCGAATTAGGGTGGCCTATATATGTTAAAGTGAATAACAATGAGCTAGGATCTATGAATGTTAGCAACATCATATGTATTAATATTTCTTATTATTAAGTTGTCCGTTTAGATTATATGGAGGTGTTGCAAGAAGCTTGGAAACAAGTGGAGGGATCACCTCTATGGAGGTTTCATGTGATTTCGAAGAAATATTGTTGAGATATATCTTCTACATTTCATTTTTAAACTTGTTTAAAATGTTTCAATAACCTAATTTTAATTAATGAACAAAAGCTTTACCTAATTTTGCTTTGGAAATTAGGAACTCGTTAAGAATATTTTTTCCTATAAAGTGTATTTACAAAAAAATTCTAATAGGATCAAGTGATTCATAAGGTATGAAGTGCCTAAAATTTTTTTGCAAAGGCGATTAGTGATGGAATTTTGAAAACTACGATTCAAAGTGTAACATTGTTTAATAATGAGAGTTTGAAAATATTTTGAAGTTAAACTAATTATAATCCTCTTAAACTTAAGTCAAAATTTCAAGTATGTACAGATCAATCACAATTTAACATCAATTCAACACATAATTATTTGAACTTTCGTAATTTGGCTACTTTTGAAAACATCACTCTTATTCTTTGAACATCTTTGTTTAAAGCATAGTTATATGAATTTATACCTTGAAACAAAAAAAAAAACTTGAAATAAATACTTAATTAAACTTCAAAATTGATTTAGATCATGATTGGATTGACTTATTATAAATGTTTTAAGCTAAAACAAAGCATTTAAGCACTTGGTATATGTCATTGATTTGGTGCCTGTTACAAGCCATATAGGGATTTAGTAAGTTTATAGACTTTGCTTTCTTGACCCTCTTCAACAAAATACTCGGGTTGATCCATATATATTTCCTCATTTAGGTCTTCATTTAAAAAGGCAGCTTTTACATCCATTTGATGAATTTGGAAACAAAAAATTGCAGCCATAGAAATTAAAAGTCTTATGGATGTAATTTTTGTTACCGGTGAAAAAGTATCAAAATATTCTCGGCCATCTATTTGTTTAAAACCTTTTGCAACTAGTCTAGCACTGTATTTGTCAATATATCCATCTGGTTTCAACTTTTTTCGTAAGACCCATTTGCAACCAATAGTTTTATAACCCGATTGTAAATCAACTAATTTCCAAGTTTTATTAGAAATTAGTGATTTCATTTCATCATTTACATCCTCTTTCCAAAAAATAGAATCATGTGAAGATAATACTTCTTTCAAAGAGAGAGGGTCATCTCCAACATTAAACACATAAAAATCAGGACCAAAATCTATTTCTACTCTAGCTCTTTTACTTCTTCTTAACTCAAAATCATCAATTTCTTTATTTTTTAAAGTAGAAATAGAAGAACAAGGTAGTGACAAAATATTTTGTTCAATCATTTGACCCCCACTATTTTTTGAATCAAAAGGAAATTTATTCTCATGAAAAATAGCATCACCCGATTTTATTATAATAATATTATCTTCAAGATTAAAAAATCTATAGACTATACTATTTGAAGCATAACCAAGAAAACCACAAGTAGTAACTTTCTTACCCAACTTTGTAATTTTGGGATCCATTAGTCTCACAAAGACTAGACAACCCCAAACTCTCAGATATCTCAAACTTGGCTTGTGACCTTTTTCTTCACAATTCAAAAGGTGTCAATTTAGAGTTTTTTATGAGGCACACGATTCAACACATAACAAACAGTTAAGCTAGTTTCACCCCATAAATTTAAAGGTGCATGTAGCTCAATAAGCATGACATTAGTCAAGTCAACCAAAATTCTATTTTTCCTTTTAGCTACACCATTAGCTAGATGAAAGAGAGTAAGGAGGAGTAGTTTCATGAATTATTCTCAATGATCCAACAAAAGAATTTAACTCATTTGACTCATATTTACGGCCTCTATCACTTCTAATTCTTTTTATTTTTCTTCCAAACTGATTTTCAACTTCATGGAGATAAATTTTAAAGTTTTCAAAAGCATCACTTTTATTTTTCATCAAGTAAACATATGTAAACTTAGAAAAATCATCAATCAAAGTGATAAAATATCTATTACCTCCACGAGTTAAAATTTCTCCAAGTTCAGAAATATCAGTATGAACTAATTCTAACAATTCAATTTTCTTTCAACTTGAAAATGAGGCCTTTTAGTGATTTTGTCTTTACTACAAGTCTCACAATTTTCAAAATTCTTTTTAACCATTGGGACTAATCCAAAACTACCCATGATTCGAACATAACGATCATTAATATGACACAAATGAGCATGCAAAAAATTGGTAGGATAAAACATATAAACAGAAGTAGAAATTTTATTCATTTCAACATTCAGTTTAAACATCTCATCACAAACATATCCCTTTCCCACAAAAATACCCATCTTCACAATTACATATTGATCAGATTCAATAATCTGTTTAAAACCTGATTTATTAAGAAGAAAACTACACATCAAATTTTTTCTCATGGAAGGAGTATAAAGTACATCTGTCAAAGTTAATACTCTTCCAGAAGTAAAACACAATTCGACATCTCCAGTTCCAAGCACTTGAGTTGTGAGAATCACCAACCATGATGGTTTTGGGCTCCTAAAAAATGAGTATATTTTTTAAATCAATCTTTGTCGTAATAGACATGAGGGTTTGCACTAGAATCTGCCCATCATCTATCAACACTCTCAACCATATTTATGTCGGTAATCACCGCCAAAAAAGGTTCTTCGATAACATTTGTCTGAGGGTTAGGACCACGTTTCCAGAATATGCAAAATCTAGCAATATGCCCACTCATGCCACAAACAAAGCACGGTCTCTTATCTTGAACTAGTTGATTTTGTGCTTGGTTATTTTCACCATTATTTTTCTTGAGAGGTCTACGCTTATTTTTCTTGAATTTTTTCTTCTTAAGCTTCAAAGAAGTATTTTTATGAGATTCAGGAGTAGCATTATTTGAAGTAATTAAATTTACCTTCGTTTTGATGTTGCTCTCTTCTGATTGTAAAAGTGCATCTTAGCCCCTTGCCTCCTCTTCCATGAGAATTTTCATTATCAAGGTTTCAAGAGGGGTTTCCTTTGTTTGTGGCGCATAGATTTTTGAAATTCCTTTCGAGAAGGTGGAAGTTTATCTACTATGCTACAAACAAAAAGGTCATCTCCAATTTTTACCTCCTCGGACCTAAGTTCTTCAACAATCATTACAAAGTCATGAGATTGGTCTACCACTAATTTATTGTCTACCATTTGGAAACAAAAAAATCTACTAGCCGCATATGTATCATACTTAGTCTGCAATGCTTTCCAAATTTTCTTTGCACTAGAATAAGTTCTATCATAATAATAATTATAAAAATTATCAGATAGACAATTAAGAATATAATACCGCCACTTATAGGAATCACCATCCTACTTTTCCACTTTCTCTAGATGAGAAATAGTTTCTTCATCATTCATAAAGGTGATGTCAACTTTATTAGGATTCTTCTCAGTTAACATATAAGAAACATTGAGAGGACTTAAGTAGAAAAGTACTTTACCCTTCCATCTTTTGAAATGGTTACCATTGAACCGAAATGGTTTGTTAAGGTCTCCAATTTTGATGTCAACGGTTTTTTCAACCGTAGCCATTATTGAATCTCCTTAAAATTGTTAATGAAAAAATTACAAGATAACAAAAATACGAGATTATAATTGAAAATAAAATGAAGAAATAAGTCTCTTCAGGTTGAGGCGCGGATAACTCATTCTCTTTAAGGAGATTCAAGCCCACTACAACAAATGTTTTTCACTGGTCTAGCAGTAGTCCTTTTTTACTTGTCCCCTCCAGGATACAACAACCTAATCACAAAAGTGTAACTCAACAAACTTTGGACAAGAGTTGAGTCCAAAGGTCAACAAAAAGAACACCTTCCTTCAACTAATAAAAACTCTTTTTTTTTGACAAATTACTTTATGCACTCTATATTTTTCTTGTGTTTTAAAACCAAATTAAGACCATCACTATTTGTTGTTGAGAAAGTTTCCTAACTATGAATAGGAAGATAATGGGGTAGTAGATAGTGAAGATAAATGACCTTAGGAGTTATGTACATAGGTTACAAGAAATAATGGAGGAAGAATAATGAGATTTCAATATGGAGGAGTAATGGTCATAGTTGACCACTACTTGTTCTGCCAGAATAACACAACGGCCAACCCAACGTTTCTAGCAACATTTATCAATATTGAAGAATGTCAATTAAGCCAAAATCAACGGACAAAAGTAATGCATTATGATGAGTAATTAGGCTGCTTGACAATTCTTACAGGTATGTACCCAAGGAATTGGAAAAGTCACTTCAACATAATTTTAATAAGACTAAAAATGCTCCAAAACCAACAAGCAGTAAAGTACTATTCGTTTTCTCTGCTGACTTTGTTTATGTCTACCTTTTAAGAAGATAGATTCATCAGAATTATTCGTCCCTCAAACAACTTCATAGTACGAGATCCTCTTATGGGATTGACCAATCTAATATGATATAGAAAGTTGTCTGGCTCTTTTTCAGTATTTCAGAAACCAAACCATGAAATAGTTCGGAATTTTGATATTTCATCATATTGAAGTTGAAAATGTGGTGCATTGGGCCGACACAGTGTACACTCCCTTTCTTGAAAGGTTCCAAATCTTCTTGAAAGAGTAGTTTAATTATGATATCATATTTGCACAGCCATTTTATTAAGGAAAATGGCTGCATTTTCATCAGCCAATTGATCTGCATCTTCATTGGAGCCTCAGTCTTGATAGTTCAGTCCACAACAAGATCATGATTGTAAAAGAAAAAAAAGACATAAGTGCATTAGCATTTACTGTCAAGCAACACTAACTTCTAGGGAAAAAAAGATTATATAGAAATTGTGACAGTTGAGTTGCTTCATGAAATTAGAAGATAAACTAAGAAGTAAATAATTAGATGTCTGCACTTCCATCAATATTATCGATCAGTAAGATCCACATGTTTTTCCAGTTTATTGGCGTTCCTCTGTATTTATCATCATTCTCTTCATTAGCATCTCAACCATCTTGATTATTAGGACCCTGTTTGTTACCGCCTCCATTTTGAGCATGATCTTATTCATTAGCATCTCCATCTTGATCAACATTTTACGCATTAGCGCCTACATGTTGATCAGTATTTTCTTCATTAGCACCTCCATTATGATCATGATCCTGTTCATTAACATCTCCGTCTTGATCAACATTTTCCTCATTAGCACCTACATCTTGATCAACATTTTCCTCATTAGCACCCCCATTTTGATCACGATCGTCTTCATTAGCATTTCTATCTTCATCAGCATTTTGCTCATTGGTGCCTCCATTTTGATCACGATCCTGTTCATTAAAGCCTACATCTTGATCATGATCCTGTACTTCTACACATCCATATTTATCGTTAGTAGGCTATTCATTGTCGCCTCCAGAGAGAAAATCAAGCAGAGTTACTTTGTTCTAGTAAGTAAGCTCGTCACTGACACAAAATACGCATTTGAGCTACCACCTTACAAGTCATATCACATATATGTATAGTCTCAATTTGCAAATTCGTAATCAAAACTTACAGTATCATGCAGAATCCTCCTTCTCTACAATACCTAGACGGTTCAGAGACTGTAATATGGAGAAATAATAAATTTTTTAATTTAAGAGGGAAAAAAAGCAACCAGATTGTCTTGTTATCATTAAAATCAAGTGATCATTATTGTTAGTATCTTCCAGCCTCATCGAATTCCATATCCTTGACACAAACACCATGTTTAGCATTTGAGAGTCACTGAGATTTCCTTGTATTACCACTTCAAAAATATTATCAAACACTTTCTGGAAGTTTGTGCTCACAGCCCAGTCCATATTCCTGCCAAATTTAGTTTTCTAAGTTAGAGTATCACCTTAAACTTTCGACAGGTCTGGCAACTCAATTTTGAAACAAAAATAGTTGTGACAACTAATTCTACTATATTTAGTATCCTTCAGTTTTGCATCAAAGTTTCTTATAATATTTGACAGAGATGAGCATAAATGGAGCCCAACAAGTTGGCTTCATCAAAATTGTCCATGCCCCCATCTCCCTCTGCTCAATTTGATGGTCAACTTCTTGGAAGCTGAACCCTCAGCCCCTGCCGACTTGGCATGACACTAACAATACCACCACCATCCAAGAACATGGTCATCAGATTCTTAGAAAACCCACTCACAGGTCATATATCATTCTGCTTTTCCAAAACATGAGAGAACCTTGAATTTCGAATGCTCCAAAGCACAATCTCAGGCACGTTTCTGTATCCCTGCTCTACAAATTTTCCACTAATTGACTGTTAGTCTTCATTGAACACAAACACCCTCTTTACCATTTTATCTTCACTGAGATTTCCTTGTACCGCCACTTCCTAAATATTATCAAACACATTCTAGTCCATATTTATGCCAAACTCAATTTTCTCATTCAGAGTATAATCTTCAACTTTCGCCAGGTCACACAGCACGCTGAATCTGATTAATTCTGCCTTCCATGTTTTTTCACTCAATTCTGACACCAAGACGCTAAGTGCCACAGAGACCTCCGTCGGTCTCCCACTCATACTCCCAGAAACATCACATACCACCATACCATCACTTAATTTTGTCCTTTCTTACAAAGATTATCAACCATTTATTACCAGTGAAGATCAACTACTTCTCTAGAATCTCCATCATTCAATGCCCTAATAATCTCATAAGGCATTAAATCTCCATTGCACTCTCCTCTTTCTCCTTTTCCTTACAAATGGTCCATCTAGAATTCTATACAAAATTTCACTGCATTGAAATCTGAATAGAGTTGTCTTAAAGAAGAATGATTTTCCAACCAACTTGGTATTCCACCTTTAACCTGATCTTCACTCAAATTTAAGTACAAATAAGACCTCTATATTGCATAAGTTCCCTGGTATGGTACCATTTATTATATTTTTTGAATATCTCAACTTTTGCAATTTCTTCATGTTTCCCAATTCACGATGAATAGAACCACACAAACCTTTCTCTCCAATGCTTAACCACACCATATTACACAACTTACTGATTTCAACAGGGATTTCACTTGTGATGTTGTTTGCACATCTTTAGCAACATGATACCTACCTTACATTCTGATAAGCAATTAACAAACCATATCGGGGAAAAAGTAGATGTTCGCCACGTTTATCCTTGAACTATTCCAATATTTAACTAAGACTTTTACGTTTGGAAGTTAATTCGTTTATAATACTTCCATGAAAGTAATTCTTTTCTTTTTTATTAATTTAGTTCAATTTGAAATTACATTTACTAGGCGTTAGTGTTGTAATACTTTTAATAGATTTCTTGCTTTTGGCACAACCAAAATTGGTAACACTTCTCCACCATTGTCACACCCCGAACCTACACCCTTGACGTAACTGACACTCGAGAATCATTTCTGATCCCCGAGCGAACCCTTGACCTGGATGATTGTTTAGTGGAAGACTTACTCAAACATAAAGAAGCTTTAAAAATAGAATTTAGACACTTAAACTCAAGCAAATACTTAACTCAAACTGTCTGAAAATACTTAATTACAATAATAATAATACTTTGGAAAACGGTCTCAAAACATCTCAAAAAAAGGGCGATGCTGAGAGACTCCACAACTCTAACTATCTATGAAGCCTCTAATACTAGAATAGAAGTCGGGACAAGACCCATGACAACTCAACAATAACATTAAAGTAAATTGTGAACTCCTCTGGAAAGCAAGGAGGCTCACCAAAACTGGTCTGAAACGCAAAGTGATCTCAACAAAACACATTTTGATGATCCTGAATACTGCATCTACATCATGAAAGATGCAGGCGAAAAGGGTCATTCTTTTTTAAACAGACTAAAAAAGAAATAAGACCATTCTTTTTGAAAGGGAGGGAGTAACTAAATAAAAGGACTGAAATAGATATAGATATATACTCAAATGAATGTAAACAAAGAAAGGAGTGATATCATTAAAACTTACCAAAAATAATTTCTCATGCTCTGAACTATAACATAAAAAGTGATATACTTAGATTCTATCAGAAGATTCTCTAACCGACAACCGTCACTATGAGCTAAGTGATGATACAACATCTCGATCACGCTGCCAAAACTATGCTATCATGCCGGAATATAGTACACCTCAACTAAGTGGATCCACTAAGCTTTGCGTGAAGGAACTAAGGATTCATCTAAAAAGTATGATCATGTACCCATGTTGGCAAGACATGGCTTATGGGGGTGTGAGTTGACTGAACTCTCCCCATATCTGTGTTCAATACTATTCCCAATAATATTTACTTTTTCTCAATGTATAAAAACATAACTCTTTCTCTGGTTTGATATAATTTATAATTGCTCAAACTATCCTCTTAGAAGAGGTAACTACTCTGAATTAACTCTAAACTCATTACTCATTTAGAAATCAATATTTTTACTTTCTCAACGTAAAAATGATAAATTTGGGAATCAATAGATCCCTTAAGCTTTACTCAAAATGTCTCTTTAAACATTCCTAAAAAAATCCTCTTTGACTTTCTGTGAAAATCAATTTAAGATAATTTTTCGGTTAAGAGATTCTCATCAATAACTCAATGAATACTCAAATAATAAGGTTCATGCTGAAAAATAGGCATGAATAAACAACTCAAGAATCACAATGCCTAATATATAGCAACTCAAGGATTAAGAATAGCAACTCATAATTCAACAACAAACTTATCTCAGGAATACTAAAAATCTAGGTTGAAACCCTATGGATTTTGGTGTTTAAACTTAACTTGCAGGCAATTGGGGGACTTAACAACAAAATTTGCAATGCACATATTCATACTATTCCACCAATAGACTTCTCTCAAGTCATGGTACATCTTTGTGGAACCTAGATAACTATGAGTTTCTGTCATGATCCTCTCTTGGAGCTCATCCACCTTTGGAACACACAAATCTACCTTGATATTTCATCACACCATCTCCCCCTTGTTCAAAAGCCATCTTCTTCTACTTGTGAACATTTTCCTTTAATTAGTTTAAGTAAGAGGGGGTCTTTGTCTTGTTTCTCCTTCCCTTCTGACACTAATGATAATTCAGCCCCATTTATCACAACCACTCTACCTTCACTGGAATCTAAACAAACAAACTCCCAGATATGTAAGTTTGTGAACTTGCTACCCAACTTTTTCTTGCCTTCCTCAACATGAGTTGTACTCCCCATGAACAACCTCATCAAAGAATCAAAAACAACATTAGCCCCACCTAGGTGATAGAGGATACTCATGTCGTAATCCTTGAGCAACTCTAACCACCTCCTTTGTATGAGATTAAGCTGATTCTAACTGAAAACATACTAGAGACTCTTGTGGTTTGTGAACACATCCACATGAATGCCATAGAGGTAGTGGTGCTATTCATGAGACAAAAAACT
Organism: Solanum bukasovii; assembly: GCA_029582585.1. Taxonomy (NCBI): domain Eukaryota; kingdom Viridiplantae; phylum Streptophyta; class Magnoliopsida; order Solanales; family Solanaceae; genus Solanum; species Solanum bukasovii. The sequence continues at coordinate 1,617 of JAJOOI010003189.1, read as the reverse complement.
ATTGCTGCCAACTTGAGACCATGGGTTGGGTAGTTCCTCTCGTGAATCTTAAGTTTCTTAGAGGCACAAGTTATAACCTTACCTTTCAACATCAACACATAACCAAGCCCCACTTTGGAGGCATCACAATAGACGAAAAAACCTTTGTACCCTCTGGCAGTGTCAACATTAGAGCAGTAGTTAACCGAGTTTTCAATTCCTGAAAGCTTTGCTCTCAAGCTTCAGACCATTGAAACTTAGCTGTTTTTTGAGTCAACTTAATCAACATGGATGAAATAGATAAAAACCCCTCGACAAACCTTCTGTAGTAACCTGCCAACTCCAAGAAACTCATTATATCAATTGGGGAGGTGGGTCTGCGCTTATTTTGCACCATCTTAAACTTCTAAGTGTCGACTCGAATTCCTTTGCCAGACGCAATTTGGCCTAAGAATGTGAGAGATTCAAAAAAGAACTCACATAGAAAAATTGGCATATAACTCTCGATCTTTGAGAATTTGGAGGACTATTCTGAGATAATTGGCATCATCTTCTTCATTCCATGAATAGATCAGGATGTCTTTGATGAATACAATAAAAAAAATATCTAGATACTTCTCAAAATACTCTATTATGAGATCCATGAATGTTGCAAGAGAGTTAGTCAAACCAAAGGACATGACCAGGAACTCATAATGACCATAACTGGTCGTGAATGTTGTCTTCGGGATGTCACTCTCTCACTTTCTACTGATGATAGCCAAATCTGAGGTCTATCTTAGAGAAGCAAGTGGCACCCCAAAGTTGGTTGAAAAAGTCATCAATTCTCGAAAAGGGATATTTATTCTTTATGGTGACCTTTTTCAACTGGTTGTAATCGATACACATCCGAAGGGAACCATTTCTCTTTCTCACTAATAAGACCGAAATGCCCCAAGGTAAGACACTCGGTCGGATGAAACCCTGTCAAGAAAATCTCTCAAATATTTTTAAAACTATTTTAACTTAGTTGGACCCATTCTATATGGCGGAATAGAAATGGGTTGAGTATCAAGAAGGATATCTATTCTGAAGTCTAGTTCTCTCTCTGGAGGAACTCCGGAAAGATCATATGTAAAGACCTCAGGAAACTCGCTCACATCTGGAACAAACTGAATATGCAGAGTCTCAACACTAGAGTCACTAACTTAGAATAAGTGAGAGATGCAACCCTTAGAAACTAATAACTTTCTGGCCTTAAGGTATGAAATGAAAGGACCCTTAGGCACTACTGCACTACTCTTCTACTCTTGAATCGACTTATTAGGAAACTCAAACTTGACTACTTAAGTTGTACAATCAACTGAGGCATAACAATCATGAAGTCAGTCCATACCTAGAATGACATCAAAATCAACCATGTCTAATTCAACTAAGTCAGCCATGGTGTCTTTGTGATAGATGATACGCTCAAATTACACCTCCCTAAAGAAGTATAAGCGATCGTTATCAAGTAAAAAACCCAACTTGTAGGTTGGGGTCGATCCCACGAGGAAAATGATTTAGACTTTACTTTAACCAACAATTATATTCAATTAGCCAAAGTACTTCCAGAAACAAGAAATAAAATGGGGGATTTGTGAAACAAATTGTAAGAAT
>JAJOOI010003188.1:0-22867 GCA_029582585.1 Solanum bukasovii | reverse complement strand
GGGGGGGGGGGGGGGGGCGCTGCATTCATGCTTGCAGGTCCCGATAAACGACTCAATAGACCTCTCCAGCAGCACGATTGAGTTCTAGTAGGTTGGCTAGACCATTTCCTTCGGAGCTGCCAGAGTTTAAGGGTTTGTTGGATTTTATTGCATATAGTTTTTGGGTACGTCAGGGCCCTGTCCTGACCAAGCTTTACTATTCTTAGAGGCTTGCAGACTATTGTGTCGGGTTGTATAGCCACGTTATTATAGTTTAGTGATTATTTGTTTTATTGTCTTGACACATATTATTTCTTCGTTTTGTATAGAGATAATGGCGGTTTTGGTAGCCCATATAGTATTTATATTTTCCTAGATATCATGGTGGCCTCGATGGCCCAAACAAGGTTTATGTAGTAGCTGATTTTTCAATATGAATCGTGGGAGTAGTTATGTTCTTTATAGGGTTGTTGACAGGGGCCTTGTCGGCCAAGGGAATATTTTTAAGCCGAGATATACTTGTTTGTTTTCTTAACTATGTGTGGCTTCTCCCTGCCATTACAAAATTGCTAAGCAGGGTCGGCTCAGACCCAAGTTTTGGCATTAGGTGCCAGTTCCGCCCCTTGAGTTGGGGCGTGAAAAACTTGGTATCAGAGCAACGTCGTGTCCTAGAGAGTCTGCAAGCCGTGTCTAGTAGAAACTTGTTTATAAATGTGTTGTGCACCACATTTTATAAGCAAGAAGCTACAAGGCATGTTAGATTGGTTATCCTTCTTCTGCTCGCCTCGTGCTATAGAGTTGTGTCTTAAGCGTTGAGTTTTTGAGCTTATCATTCATGTTTGTATACAGAGAGATATGGTTGATACAAGACAAACCACAACCAGCCAAGGGCTAGACGCAACTGTAGGTGAGGGTACTGGCAAGGTACCATCGGCGGACACAACCCATTGTGTGACCCAGAAGGAGACTTCTTCTCAACTCGCTATAGCTTCTCCACAAACTCAGGATCCTTTGAGGGATACTGGATCCCCAACACCACCAGAAGTACCACCTCCAACTCTTTCTATTCCATCTGATCACGATTTCAAGAGTGAAGTGTGTATGTTAGCACAATTAGTAGCTGCACAGCGCCAGCCAGTTGTGTCAGGAGTTGTTGGACCTTTCGAAGGTCCTGGAAGTTCAAGAGTTTCTAGCTTTGAGTCCTCCAGATTTTACAGGGACAGATCGAAGGGAGGACCCTCAACATTTTGTTGATCAACTTCACAGGATCTTCAGGGTCATGAATGCCTCAACGACTGTGTTAGTTGAATTAGCAGCATTTCGACTGCATGATGTTGCAGTATTGTAGTACGAGAGTTGAGAAAGATCCAGGGGAAAGATGCACCTCCACCCTTTTGGGATAGCTTTACTGAAGCTTTCATAGATCACTATCTGCCTCGAGAGATCCCGGATGCCCGAGTAGATCAATTCCTAAACCTTCGAGAGGGAAGCATGAGTGTCCGATAGTATGGCCTGAGATTTGATTCAGTGTCTAGGTATGCACCAACTTTTGTTGATACGATGCATGAAAGGATGCGAAGATTTATTGGATGGCTTTATTCAAACTATATCGATGCTTGCACTACCGCTGCCCTAAATGATAATATGAATATCTCACGAATTCAGGCCTTTGCACAAAGCATAGAAGAGTGTCGACATCAGTAGTATGTGAAGGAGAGGGTTGATAGAGAGCAGCAGAAGAGGACTAGGCCTACTAGTTCACAGGGAGAGTTTCACGGTGGTCCCAAACCTCGATATCCTAGTAGGCCACCTAGACCTCCACTGCCGCAATTACAAGATAGTAGACTTGATCATCATGGACAGTCAGGTCCAGGAAAGGGTTCACGGGCATCTAGCTCTCAGCAACAGATGAGTTCAAGCAAAGCCAGGTCAGGCCCGCTGCGTTGTGCTACATGCGGTAGGATGCATTTTGAGAGATGTAGGCAGGGTTCCACATGTTGTTATTCTTATGGGTAGGAGGGGCATGTGTGGAGGAATTGCCCGACCATAGGTCAAGGTGGTATTGGTTAGTCGACTAGGTCAGTAGTAGTAGGTTATTCCTCATTAGCACATTCTGCGGGGAGTGGAACTCAAAATTAAGTAGGTAGAGGTAGATGAAAATAGGAGAATCTAGTTCTAGTAGTGGCTAGAACCGTGTGTATGCACTAGCTGACAGACAGGACTCAGAGTCATCACCTGACGTTGTGACAGGTACATTGATTGTTTGTTCTCATTGTGTTTATGCTTTGATAGATCTAGGTTCTACCCTATCCTATGTGACTCCATTTATTGTGGGGAAGTTGTCTATAGAAGCAGAGTCATTATGTCGACCCTTTATTATGTCTACACCAGTTAGTGAGTCTATTATTTCTAATAGAGTCTACCGAGGTTACACAGTAGAAATTATCTATCGTCAAACCTCTGTAGACCTGGTAGAGTTAGAGATGGTCGATTTCGATGTCATTATGGGTATGGACTGGCTAGCGTCTTGTTATGCCAATGTTGAGTGCTGGACGAAGATTGTTAGATTTTATTTTCTAAAAGAGGCAGTGTGAGAATGGAAAGGTAATACAACAATGCCGAAAGGTAGGTTTATTTCCTATCTTAAGGAAAGAAGGGTGATTACTAAGGATTGCATTTATCATCTTGTTCGAGTTCGGGTTATGGATGTATAACCACCGATTATCCCATCTATTCCGGTGGTTAATGAGTTTCCAGATGTATTTCCAGATGATCTTCATGGTATTCGCCAGAACGAGAAATTGATTTTGCTATCTATATACTACCAGGTACACAACCCATATCTATCCCTCCTTACAGAATGGCTTCTGCTGAGCTAAAGTAGTTGAAGGATCAACTGAAGGATTTGCTTGATAAAGGCTTTATCAGGGATGGTGCTTTACCATGGGGTGCACCAGTATTATTTATAAGAAAAAAAGATGGCTCGTTGAGGATGTGTATCGATTATCGACAGCTGAACAAAGCTACTATAAAGAATAGGTATCCACTTCTGAGGATCGTTGACTTGTTTGATCAACTACAAGGTGCTAAGTAGTTCTCGAAGATTGATTTGAGATCAAGGTACCATCAAGAACGAGTTCGGGAGAAAGATATTCCGAAGACAACTTTCAGAACTAGATATAGGCTTTTTGAGTTTTTGGTGATGTCTTTTGGATTGACCAATTCCCCGGCAATGTTTATGGACCTGATGAATAGCATATTTAGGCCTTATCTAGACACGTTTGTGATTGTATTTATTGATAATATTTTGGTGTATTCGCATTCAAAAGTTGAGCATGCACATCATTTGCGAGCAGTCCTTCAGGTTATTCGAGAGCAGGAACTTTACGCAAAGTTCTCTAAGTGTGAGTTCTGGTTGAGCTCTGTGGCTTTTTTAGTCCATATTGTATCAGATGCGGGAATTATGGTAAAGACAGAGAAGATTGAGGTCGTGAAGACTTGTCCTAGACCCACAACTCCGACATAGGTTCGTAGTTTCTTAGGGTTAGCTGGGTACTACAGAAGGTTTGTAGAGGGGTTTTATTAACTTTCAACATCACTAACAAAGCTGACTCAGAAAGTAGCTAAGTTTCAATGGACTGAGGCTTGCGAGCATAGTTTCTAGGAGCTGAAGGACATGTTGACATCATCACCAATCCTAGCCTTGCCGGAGGGTTCAGAGGGCTATGTAGTGTACTACGACGCTTCTAGCATTGGGTTAGGTGTGTTCTGATGTAACATTGTAAGGTGATCGCATATGCTTCAAGGCAGTTAAGAAAGCATGAGAAGAACTACCCAACTCACGATTTAGTGTTGGCTGTAGTTGTGCATGCATTGAAGATCTGGAGACACCATCTATATGGAGTTCATGTGGACATTTTCATAGATCATAAGAGTTTTTAGTATATATTTAGACAAAAGGAATTGAATCTTCGACAACGTCGATGGCTTGAGTTACTGAAAGACTACGACGTAGATATTTTATATCACCCAAGGAAGGCAAATGTGGTAGCTGATGCCGTCAGTCGTAGATAAATGGGAAGTTTATCATATTTTGGTGTTGAGAGGCGTGAATTAGCTCGAGAACTTCATCAATTAGCCAGCTTGGGAGTTAGATTAGAAGAGGCAAGTGATTGTGGGGTCCAAGTTCAGAACACAATTAAGACTGGGCACCGGACCGAAATGAATCAGAACCGGACCAGAACGGGATGGGTTGACCGGTACCAGGATGAACTAGACTAGAATTACTGGGACGAATACTCGATTCTGTCTCGTCTCACTATATACCGGGATGGTACTGAAATGGATCGAACCGGACCGGACCGGAATTGAACAGGACGGGACGACACATAATTCAAAAAATAATAATATTTTTTAGTTATTTTGAATTAAGAAAATATGAATGTTTTCTTATTTTTCTAAGTTTAATAGTTTTGAAATTTATAATGTAATTTTACTAAAGTTTATTTTAAAGATATATATTTTTTTATTTTTACTTATTAAGTTTGTAAGTTAAGTTTAATAATTTTTTTTAATGTTTTTGAGATTAAGTTTTCAAGATTTGAATCTTTTGAAGTTTATAAGTTATTACTTATTAATATGTTATCAGTTATACTTATAACTTGTTATTTAAATAACTTAAGTTTGTAATTTTACCAAATTAAATAAAATTAAATGTATATAACAATGACGCAAATTAAAAAAATATTAATCCAATTTATTCAAATTTGTATTAATAATACAATTTAAAACTATTAGCAGAGTGCCTAATTTACGCAGCCACCTTCTAGAAAGAGTTCTGTTTCAACTAAGCCACATATGTAATACTAATAGTTGTATAGTCCTACAAAGCCTTTCTCTAACTCAGCTATAGATTGACCGTTATCAACTACTGGTCTTGGTAAAGCTCGTTGACGATCTTGAAGTTCCATGCCGTCGTCATTACCACTTCCAATGGCTGAATCTATGAAAAGTTCTTATTGACTATTTAACTTTGGAAGTCCTTGATTTCTCCGCTCAACATTTATCCAATCTCTAAACAACACCGATATCTCCAAACTGTCTTCTGCTAACGAATATCTGTGGTCTCCAATTTGAGATCTTGCCCCGCTGAAAGCTGCCTCTGAAGCTACTGATGACCCTTGAATTGCAAGCATATCCTTCACCATCCTACTAAGTTTTGGAAATTGAGTTCCACGAGCCCTCCACCAATTCAATAGTTGTAGTATACCTTCCTCGTTTGTAGTATTATCTGAACCCAGTTCAAGATATTTAACAAATTCACATTTATTAGAAGAATCAAGACCAAATTTATGTTTCATTCTACCATGGGCACCTACTTGAGGCATAGACATTTGATGATTTTTAACATTGTCTAAGGAACAATATTTATCATACATTTCTTTAGCAAGTAATTTTATACTATTTTGACATGTTACCAAATCAGGTTGTTCATCTGGTTGAATATCTAAATTTTGATAAATGCATTCAACTAAAACTTTTGCACCATATTCATTATATTCAGGGTTGAAAAGAATTGCAGTTAAATAAATTTGAGGGGTAGGAAAAAATATTTCTTAAATTTTGAAATCATAGCTTCAATAGCATTTGTAAATAATTCATTTGTTTTAAATTCAGAAAAGAGAGATGAAATCTCACATACATGTATTCAAATTTCAGAAATAGTAGGATAATACATTCCAGATTTTTTTTTGTAGCATCATAAAATGATTTAAAAAATATTCTAAGTTCATTTACTTCATCCCAATCACTATCATTAAGTTTTAAATCAGGATAAACATTATGAGAATTAAATTGCATAGTAATAGATTGTCTAAATGCATAAGCAACTTCAAGCATATCATAAAAGATATTTCATCTAGTTTTTACATGCTTTGAAACTTTTCTAGATGGAAGTTTACATGCATTACAAAGCTCTTTAAATTGATTAATTCTACTACTACTATGCATATTAAAAATAAAAAGCAAGCACTGTCAACTTTATCAAAACTATTTTCAAATAATTTCACAACGTCACTAACAACCAAATTTAATATATGTGCAACACATCTAATATGAAAAACATATTTACTAGTAGGACAAAGTCTAGGTTATAGCATATTAATAGCATTTAAATTAGCAGAATCATTATCTAAAGTAATACTAATGACTTTATCACAAAGACCAAAAAAATCTAAAATATCCAACACAGTAGTAGCAATATACATCCCATTTTTTTTTCTGTTGACAAATTTAATAACCGGCATTTCTTTTTTGTAAATTCCAATTATTATCAATCCAATTCACAGTAACAATTAAATAATCATAACCATTAGGACTACGACCCATATCAGTGGTAATATCAACTCTACAATTCATTATTTCAAAATAGGCACGCAAATATTGTCAATGTTTTTCTTGAAATTCAAAAATATCTCTTTTTACCATGCCTCTTGATAAACCATCAAAACTAGGATTATATGTATCACAAATATATGCAATAAAACCCGGATGTTCTCCAAAACTAAAAGGTAAACCACAAACAACAACCATTTTAGCAAAATTTTCACGATCACGATCCTTATTATAGGTTCGATGTGTAAGAGGACCACTTGGTTTCGAAGTATTTAATTCACCTTGAACCATATTTGACCCTCTAACCGATGCTCCAATGCTAGAATCTTCGTTAACACCAAGAGAAGATAAATATGCAAACCACTCTTTACAATGTTTTTGAACGAAATAGTTTTTTAATCCCCCCGTTGAACTTCCACTCGCACCAGATATATATTTAAAATGTTTTTTTTTTACAAATATTACAGATACTAAAAGTTTTTTCATCATTCAAATAACAAAATTTCCACACATTTGATTTTAAAGTACGTTGTACCTTGGTCTTACACCTAGTTGGAACAATAGGGGGACGACTAGTCCAATAAGAGGATTGTCCTTCTGAGGTGGAACTTCAGTACTATTGAGGTCGGGACTAGTCAGTGTATTATCTAAATCTACTTCTTTATTTTCTTGATAATTACCATAATGTCTTTCATAAACCTCTTTGGGAATTATAGGAGTATCCGAATTGATTTCTATAGGATCGGGACGAGAAAAACTAGTTTCATTCACATGCGTAAATTCATCCGCATTTATTCTAACAAGAGGAAATTTAGATTTAGAAGAACTAGAACATTTACTATTTTTTGTAAACATATATTTTACTCCTTGTACAACATCTTCCTTACCTCCACTTTTTTTAGAAGACTTCATGATATATAAATTATAAAATACGAAATTTAACAAGAACAAATAAAATATAATAAGAACAACTTACAAATAATAAATACAAAAAAATAAATATAAGATTAGAGAGTGGAATGAAGTTACCAAACGTTTGTGTAAAGAACAAACGATTATCACCGAAAATTAAGAAATTGATGTCGAAACATGAAGTTTGAAGGAGATTCCTCCTCCAAAATTCACCAAATGATTATTCAAATCTTCACAATTATAAAATAATATGATTGAAATTTGGAACTTGAAACTTGAAACTTTGAGAAAGATTAAAAATTGAGAGAAAATTAATATTTTTTACTGTAAATCTGTAATTTAAAATATAAAGAGAGGGAGTATTTATAGTTTTTACATTTTAGAAATAAAAGGGGAGTAAGGGATTTGAGGGATTTTTTTTTTACCGTCTGAAATATTAACGTTAAGGAAAAAGTTGTTGAAGATGGAAGAAAAGTGTCGTTGGCACTTGGGAGTTGGGAGTTGGGACATGTGACATTGTTACATTGAAAAGGGACAAGACAACACACTGCCCACTGCCATTGGCAAGCAGCAGGCAAGGTTATTAAATGTAATACCTATATATTTTTAATAAATTAAAAACAATACCGGTACCGGATCGGATCGGAGCGGAACGGAACCTGAATGAACCGGGATGAATCGGTACCAAAATACCGGTATCAAATCATGATACCGTTCCATTCTAGGTACCGGTTCATGGTATCCCATAACGTCCCGAAGATGACCGGAACGATACCTGTACGATCCGGTCTGGCGCCCAGCCTTAACCACATTTGTATCATCTTTAATCGTGGAAGTGAAGCAAAACAACATGAGGATCCCTACTTAGAGAAGCTCAGAGGCAAAGTTCATAATAAGGAGTCGTTAGCCTTTGATATAGCAGAAGATGGAGTCGTTAGATATAGAGGTCGACTATATGTTCCAAATGTGGTAGGGCTTCGACAAACGATTATGGCAGAGGCACATCATTCCCGGTATTCTATTCACCTAGGATCTACGAAGATTTACCATTATATTAAATAGATCTATTGGTGGCACGGGATGAAGAAGGATGTTGCTGAGTTTGTGGTACACTGTCCTAACTACTAATAAGTTAAGGTTGAGCACCAAAAGCCTGCTAGGCTAGTCCAGGAGATAGACATTCCTTTATGGAAGTGGGAGGTAATTAATATGGATTTTATTACTGGGTGATGAGTTTGAGATTTGGGCTCATTTAGGGCTTTGTTTTGATAGTTTTAGTGTCCTCAAATGATTAATTTGTGCTATAAGCTGATATTAAAGCCTTGATTTAAGGTATATGAGCTAAGGAGAAAGACAAGGACACTACTAAGCAAAAAGGAGCAAAAAAATCTAAAGAAGTAGATAAAAAATGATCCTGGTGATCGCCAAGACCACTCGGCGAACCGCCGAGTGGCTCTTCAGCTCACCTAATGTTCTAGTATGCCACCTCTAGGTAAGAAACCAAGTCGGTGATAGAAATGGGCAATCAACGAATCATCGATCGGTTCCGCGACAACACACTGGATCCCCCAAAGTTACAAGACTTGGGATGCTGAGAACCAATGCAATTTGGCGATGGAAGAGAGCAAACGGTGGATCGCCGAACCACTCGGTGAGCCCGACTTATCTCACCCAATGGATTTTTAGGCCAAATTTTAGGCAACTATAAATTGAGTTTTGAACTGTAAATTTATTATCTTGAAATCATACGATCATTGAGTAGAGTTTTCTTTTGAGTTTTTAGAGTTCCATTATAGAATTTGAAGCTTTTTGAGGCTCAAACTTGAAGATTTGCAAGTGGATCTTTGAACTTAACTATTTCGGACAATTGTAAAGACTTGGAAACCTTTACCCAGATCTCTATTTTTATGATGTGTGGCTAAAACCCCAATTCTTGGGGTGTGATCATGTGATTATGGGTTGAATTAGCTTATAAGTATTGATAATTGCTGATTTAAATGCTTAATTGAAGTGGGTTTTAATTGATAGCTGTGTTTTAATCTAAGAATTGTAGTTGCAAATGCAATTCGAACTTAGAATTCTAGGCTTGCTTGAAAAAGAAGTTTTAGAATCAAAGCTTTCAATTGATGATTGTAGTTATTGGGGTGATATGGGTTTAACTCGAGAGAGTAAATCCTAACCTCGATTCTACGTATCTAGCTTGAGAGAGTAGATGAATTAAGGTGTGGGTTGTTCTTATTTGCTAAGCTAGTTGATGTTCGAAAGAAATCACATGATTCGAAATAGTTGTTCGAGAGAAAGATATTTCACTTATAGCCTAGCCTACCCATGTATAGTTAGCTCTTTTTTAGTAGTTTCAATTACCTATATAGTGAAATTTTCCTATAATTGATCACATCCCGAGAATTTCTCTCTATATTGTTATTACCGTAGTGTTTTATTGTGTTGTAGCTGACACTTGCAAACTAAAACCACCATTTGACATTCGTGTCAACCCCTTAGACTTGTTTACATGTCTTTTTCGATAATTTCTATTTCTATAGCTAATTAGACCACGTTTGTACTTCCTAATTGAAGTTGAACACGTACCGCTCCCTGTGGGTTCTACCCCAACCTTTCGTTGGATTTTATACTGACTAACGAACATTTGCACCTAGAATTGGATGAGGTGTGCTTGAAACGTTAATCAAAATGGCGCCTCTACCGGGGAGTGGTGTAGTTTAAAATTCTTTTATTGAAGTTGAATTATGATCTTTTTGGTTGTAGTTGAATTGACTTACTTTAGTTTTTGTTTTGTGTTGGTTGTGTTGAACAGAGGAAGAGACGAGTGTAAACGAGAGTAATAGTAGCCAAGTGGGCCACCAAGACAATATTAGGAATCTTAATGATGTGAATGACCCAATCCAATTGGGTGGTGTTGGTGCAATACGTCTACCTCTAAATGAAGGGAATACTGTTTTCCATGTTACTAGCACAATGCTACAGCTCCTCCAAATGAAAGGTCTATATGGAGGATTGGCTCACGAAGACCCTCATGAGCATACCCGGAACTTCGTAGACATTTGTGGTCCGTTCTCATTCAAGAACGTATCACAAGAATCAATCCGTCTCAAGTTGTTTCCGTTCTCATTGATGGGTGAGGCTAGAAAATGGTTAGCTGAATTACCGAGGGATTCCATCACCTCTTGGGATGAATTGACAGCAGCGTTCTATGTGAGATTCTTTCCCCCGTCAAAGATGATGACACTTAAGGATATTATCCAAGGTTTCAAATGCTTGGAAGGTGAATCAATCCACGAGACGTGGCTGAGTTTTAAGAAGTTGGTGCTTCAATATCCGACCCACGGACTCCCAAATCATATATTGTTGTAGTACTTCTATAGGAGCTATGACTCGGTGAACAAATGAGTTGCTGATCAACTTTTTCCCGGAGGTGTAATGCAACAGTCCTATGGAGTAGCGTGTCAACTCCTTGATGGAATGACCAAGATAAACAAAGCATGGTACACTCGTTAAGACCAAGTCTCTCCTCTCACTTTTAGAATGACAAAAGAGCAGATCGAGAAGGATTAAGAGAGAGACCAAAACATTGCCAAAATGATGACCCAGCTGTACAATGAGAAAGTGAACTTCCTAGCTAATCAAGGAGGAGGATATCGTTCCAACTATCCAAGGCCGTGTGGAAATTCGGGTTGGACTAGAGATGATGGCTGGAGATAGTGGTGGCAAATTGGGGGGGGTTGGGTCAAATTTGGGTTGGTTGAAAATGGGTAAACATAAAATGGGTAATAATTCAACCCGCCCATATTTGATATGGGTAAAAATTGATTGGGTAACAAATGAATTGGGTAAAATACTAGTTTACCCATATTTACCCATATTTTCATGATTGAATAGTACTCTACTTAAGAATTCAACATGGAGAAAATATGAGTATCAACCCATATAGTTTACCCATATTTTATGGGTTGAATATGGGTATCAACCCATATTTTATCCATGTCAAAAGTCACTCACCCAACCCATTAAAATATGAGCGGGTTACCAAAATATGGGATCATTTTGCTGGCACTAGCTGGAGAGATCGTGATAGAAAGTGGCGTGACCGTAACGCTAATTGGAAGGAAAGAGAAGCTGACAAGGACAAATATGTTCCACCTCATGAGCGTTAAAAGTCCAAGGAACCAGAAAATGTCCGTACGGAAGACATGCTCTCATGCATTCTCAACAAAGTTGAAGGGTCGGACAAGGTTTTGAAAGAAATAAAAGGAGACGTCTCTACACTTAACGAGACGGTCACCTCCCATTCAGTGTCAATCAAGCAGTTGGAAACCCAAATGGATAAGATTTCTTCTTATTTGAACCCAAGGCCAAAAGGGGGCCTACCAAGTGATACCTTGGCAAACCTAAAGAATGATCCGTGAATTGGTAGTTTCGTCGTGCCACAATGTTAACTAAGGCGCTTCTTGGGAAGCAACCCAAGTTTTTTGATTTTGAAAAACGGGTGTTGATTGTGCAGGTTGAAAAGCGAAAAGTGTTGAAAAATGGGTAGTTTGGCGAGCCAAAGCCCAGTCGGCGACTCGCCATTGGAACCACCAAGCTTGAAGGGGAACTCTGTAAAACTCAGCGGGCTGTATGCTTAATCGACGACTCAGCAAACAGGTCGGCGAGCCTGACTTTGTCTGCTGTTTGAACACCCAAATTGCTGGGAGTCCTGTAAAACTCGGCGAGGTAAAATACCACTCGGTGCATCGCCGAGTTATTCGGCGAGCACGACTTATACAACTGAACAGAGTGCGAACTGAAAGGTTTTAAAGGCCAAAAAGTTTAAAATTTCTAAATCCTTTATCTTCTCCCATTTTAACTCCCGTACTCTCACTCCCTACTTTAGATCTTTCTTATATTCGTGTTTTTACTCCCATATCGCGTGGAATCTTTGCTTGGGATTGTGGAACTTTGCCGCCTAACTTTACAAATCAAAATTCGGCATTAAGGTTGGTTTTTGAAACCCCGTACTCTAAATATGTGGTTGAAATTGAATGCAATCGTTAATTTGTTGTTGATTGTTGTTGGGTAGCATGATTTAATCATTTTTAATTGTTGGATTTCCCATAAAGAGTTTAAATTAGTGCCTAATTGTGCATTTTTGATCGATTTCCGTGTTTTGCTTGATTAAATTGAGTCTGAATTGTTAGGTTGCGGTTAAAATGTGTTGGGTCTAATTGGGTGAAGTCTAAGTAACCCCGGATTATGCTAAATGATGTAATTTTCCCAATGATGGAGTGTTTGACGTCATTCTTAAGGGCAAAAGATGTCAAATGACCAATTTTTGCCAAATCGGGGGAAGTCTGAGTACCCCGAGGGCATGGGTATTATGGGTCTTGTTTGAATTTGACAATGTATGTGTTTAATTTTGTTTTCGGGGGTTGCAGGTAGATTTTGAAAAATGGGGTCAAAAAGCTGGCACGAAGTGCCATTTGGAGAGTCATGTCAGACTCACCGAGTGGTTCGGCGGTTCACCATGTCCCCCCACAGATCGCCCTTAATTTCATCCAATTGTTGAATTTTGTTCTGTAATATTTGACGAGATGCCTGAGCTCACCAAAAATCTTTCTTGATCGCTCTTCTGCGCCCCTAACCCCTAAATACACTATAATTTTCGACAAGCTATTTATAGCTCGCCGATTGGTGTCGCTGATTCGACGAAGGTCCCTGAACATCGCCGACCTGTCTTGAATTTTGAAAATTTTATGCTAGTACTTTCGGCGAGCCCGATCTGGCTTGCCAAAGTAACTTGGCAACTCGTCAACGCGAGTCATTCTGCAGGTAATTTTCTGCAATTTTTCTGGAAATTTTTCTAAGTTTTTCTTTGTTGTTTTATAGATATGGCTAGAACCAACTTGACTGATAGTGGCATGCCACCTCGAAAGCGCGCACGTGTAGTTATCATAAATGAGGAAGTAACTTCTTCCCATGCCCAGGCAAAGAAACTACCTCCAAAGGGCGCAAAGGGAAAGGGCAAGGTGCCCATAACTGAGACACAAGAGTACAACTCTGGCAGTGAGGGACAGTCTTATAATTCTCAGGCTTCATTCTCTGAGCCTGAGGACGATCAATTATTGCAAGCCAGGAGAGCAGAGCTTCTCTCTAAGGCGACGCAAAATCCGTCTAGGATCCCGCCAGGTCAAACTCCTCCTCCTCTAGCTGTAGCACAGACGGTGGTCCCAGCACACACCAGTACATGGTCCTTCTCCCAGATCACTCAACCGGTTAAAGGCCGAGGGATTGAGAAATATTTTAGAGGAGAAGAGACTATCCACAGATGGTGTAGTGGACACGCATCCGGTAGTGTAGGACACCCTCAGGTTCCACAGATTTGAGGTCTTCACCAAGCCCCATGGCCCATACATTCCTACATGGGTCCGAGAGTTCTATGCTGCCTACAGTGACTTGGTGCCTCAGGGGAAGAAGAAGGCTAGTGCCTTCAAGCCGGTGCATTTCATGATGGTCCGAGGGAAGAAAGTTAGATGCAACAATGATGATATAAATACTGTTTTTGATAGGGCTAAAAGTTTCATTCATGATTACCAGAGTATGATCCAGACACAGACTCTGGATGACCTCAAGGATTGGCTGGCACCCCTGATTTTTGACACCACCTCGAGGTGGATTGAGGCTAGATGACCCAAGTGTAGATATTTTAGCCTGTTCTGAGGTGCCTCCGGCTACCATCAGAGATGATATTAGGGCGGATGTTCCTGCTGCTGAGTCCAAGGCCGAGACAGATAAGAAGCAGCTTGGTGAGCGTGAGGAGGCTGTATATGAGGACCTGACTGACTTAGAGGGTGTCATGCTCGAGACAGCTAGACAGGCCTCCCTGAGGGATACTTCGATGATGGGCTCCAGTGGAACCAAGGTTGATGAGATACTAGTCACTGATGCCACGACAGAAGGAGTGACTGAGATGCAGACTTCACCCAGGCTTAACCTGGCAGGATGACTTTTCCCCTCCCTCTCTGTTATTTTTTACACTATTTTTGTTTTAGTTACATTTGAGGCCAACTGGATATTTTGTTGGGTGGGGTGAGGTATTCCCATACCAACCTCTTGTGATTGTTTTGTCAATATTGGCCTTGTTTTAATGGTGTTTTTGGGAATATTGAGCTGATTGTTTATATATATATATATATATATATCTCTTATTGTGTTGCAGATGTTTTTAGCTTGTGGCCCATTGTTTTGATGTGAAAAGCGGTTTTTAAACCAATTCTAAAATTTTGCCACCTCTTGTGTGTGTGATTGTGGCTGTTTTCGTGCAAATTAGAGTGTCGGTTGTGGTCAATACCAATGACTTGAATAGTTCTCTTAATTGAACAAAATGAATGTGCGGCTACGATGAGGCAAAAAAAGTTACATATGCAATATGTGAACTTTTAGCATCTCGTTGTGACTTGCCAGTTGTCAAATGAGTCTCTTGTAACGAACATTGCACACTAGCTAGAAAGTGTGGAGTCTTGTTTGATATTGGTACCAATGCTTTGTGTCGTGAGGTCGTCTTGAACAATGTATTTGATGACACCTAGAATTTGCCCCGCTGGTCCGATTGATTGAGTGAAGTGAACAATTGAAATGGTCTTAGGAAAGAATTTTGAAGAGTGAGCCAAATTTGACAATATACCTCTTTGTGGCCAACCTTGTGAGATGTGTGAACCTAACTTGGCACCTTTTGAGCCTATCCTTTTCTTGGAAGAAACTTGAATAACTTTAACCTCTTTTTCCAGCACCTAAAACCTTCATGAAGTATTGGTATGTTTGAATAGCCAACTTAGGCCAAAAGCCTAAGTTGGGGGTGTGGTGAAAAAGAAGGAAAGTCAAGAAGTGCAAAAATAACTCCCCCTTTGTTGGACTGTTTTGAAAAACATGGAACCCCTCCACATAAAAAAATAGAAAGAAGAAGAAAAGAAGAAAGAAAAGAAGAAAGAAAAGAAAAAGACTAAAAAAGAGCAAGAATTGTGAAATAAAGTGTGTGAACATAGTGAAAAATGGGGTATCCAGTGATTCATGTCTAGTTGAATAATAAGGTAGAGTTTGAACATGTTTAAATGTGAAAGAGAAGGAGAAAGAGTTATTTTCAAGCCATACTTCATGAAGGTAGAAGCCACTAAGCCTAAATGCCCATACCTTTGCACTCAACCCTATTACAAGCTTTAAAAAGACCTTTGTGATCTTTAGTGAGCTGAAACAAAAGTTGATTGGAAAATAAGGGCAAGCCTGTAGGTGAAGTCATGCATGTGTTTGTCTTTTTGAGTGTGAGAGTTATATGTGATTCTGGGATTTTAAATTGTTGATCAATTTTCTGTGAATGTGAAATCATCTTTGTTGTGAGGGCATTTGAGTACCTTTGTTGAGATTGAACTTGCATTTGAAGCAAGTATTGCGAACTTGAGTATCCTTGATAATGGTGAGCCACAATTTGAATCTTTGAGTGCACAATTGAACATTGTATGTGTAGTTTGAACCCTTTTGTGTGCATTCATGTTGAGTCTTATGCAACATTATTCGAGGCATCCTTATTGAACTGCTGATCTTGAGTTTTACTTGAGGACAAACAAAAGTTTAAGTTGGGGGTGTTGATGAGTTCGAGATTTGGGATCATTTATGGCTTTGTTTTGATAGTTTTAGTGTCCTCAAATGCCTAATTTATGCTATAAACTGATATTAAGGCCTTGATTTTCAGGTATATGAGCTAAGGAGCAAGGCAATGACACTACTAAGAAAAAAGGAGCCAAACAAGCTAAAGAAGTGGAGAAAAAGCGATCTTGGTGATTGCCAAGACCACTCAGCGAACGCCCGAGTGGCTCTTCAGCTCGCCTAATGTTCCAGTATGCCAGGCTTGGGGAAAAAACTAAGTTGGCGACAGAAATGGGCAGTCGGTGAATTGTCGATCAGTTCCGTGACAACACACTGGATCGCCCAAAGTTATAGGACTTGGGATGTTGAGAACCAATGCAATTTGACGATGGAAGAGAGTAAAGGGTGGATCGTCGAACCACACGGCGAGCCCGACTTATCTCGCCCAATGGCCTTTCAGGCCAAATTTTGGGCAACTATAAATTGAGTTTTGAACTGTAAATTTATTATCTTGCAATCATACGATCATTGAGTAGAGTTTTCTTTTGAGTTTTTAGAGTTCTATTGTAGACTATGAAACTTTTTGAGGCGCAAACTTGAAGATTTGCAAGTGGGTCTTTGAACTTAACTATTTCGGACCATTGTAAAGACTTGGGAATCTTTACCCAGATCATGGCGAATGTGTTTAGTAATTGTTTCTCTATTTTTATGATGTGTGGCTAAATCCCCAATTCTTAGGGTGTGATCATGTGATTATGGGTTCAATTAGCTTATGGGTATTGATAATTGCTGATTTAAATGCTTAATTGAAGTGGGTTTTAATTGATAGCTGTGTTTTAATCTAAGAATTGTAGTTGCAAATGCAATTCGAACTTAGAATTCTGGGCTTGCTTGAAAAAGAGGTTTTAGAATAAAAGCTTTCAATTGATGATTATTGTGGTGATATGGGTTTAACCCGAGAGAGTAAATCCTAACCTCAATTCTACTTATCTAGATCGAGAGAGTAGATGAATTAATATGTGGGCTGTTCTTATTTACTAAGCTTGTTGATGTTCGAAAGAAATCACTTGATTCAAAATAGTTGTTTGATAGAAAACTATTTCACTTATAGCCTAGCCTACCCATGGATATTTAGCTATTTATTAGTAGTTTCAATTACCCATATAGTAAAATTTTCCTATAAGCGATCACATCTCGAGAATTCCTCTCTATATTGTTATTACCATCGTGTTTTATTGTGTTGTAGCTGATACTTGCAAACCAAAATGCCTATTTGACATTCGTGTCAAACCCTTAGACTTGTTTACATGTCTTTTTCGATAATTTCTATTTCTATAGCTAATTAGACCACGTTTGTACTTCCTAATTGAATTTGAACACGTACCGCTCCCTGTGGGTTCGACCCCAACCTTTTGTTGGACGAGGTATGCTTGAAACATTAATCACTGGCTTACCTCGATCGCGATGTAAGTTTGACTCTATTTGGGTAATTGTTGATCGGTTAACAAAGTCATCCCATTTCTTACTGGTCAAGAATACCTTCACAGCTGAAGATTATGCAAGGCTTTACATCCGAGAGATTGTTAGGTTGCACGACGTCCTAATAACTATTATCTCGGATAGAGGAGCATAATTTACCGCTAACTTCTGGAAATCTTTCTAGATGGATTAGGGACGCAAGTTAATCTTAGTACAACCTTTCACCCTTAGACAGATGGCCAAGCTGAATGTACCATTTAAACACTTGAGGACATGCTACGGGCATGCATACTGGACTTCAATGGAAGTTGGGATGACCACTTACCTCTTATTGAGTTTGCATATAACAATAGTTATCATTCTAGTATCAAGATGGCACCTTATGAGGCTTTGTACAGTCGAAAATGCAGATCCCCTATTGGCTGGTTTGAGGTAGGTGAGTCAGGGTTGGTTGGACCTGACTCATTTGGGGATTTATTTATAATGATTTAGTGTCCTCAAATGCTTATTTAGTGCTAATAACTGATGTGAAACCTTTGATTTCCAAGTATTTGGATTGAGGAACAAAGCAAGGACACTAATTTGCAAAAAGGAACAAGCGAGCTGAAAAAATGAAGAAAAGTATGCCTGGTGATCGCCAAGTCTCCTTGGCGAGTCGCCGAATGGCCTCTTGACCGCCTAAAGTTCTGGTGTGCCAAGCCCTGAAGGAAGAAATCAAGTTGGCGAGAGAAAAGAGCAGTCGGCAGATCGCCGAGTGGTTCCGCGATGCAGTGTTAGATCTCCCAAAGGTACAGACCTGGAGGATGCTGAAGGCCAAGGCAAAAAGGCGATGGAATTGACCAAAGGGCGGATCGCCGAGCCCGAATTACTGCGCCGAATGGCCCTTCGTAGCATATTTTTGGCGACTATAAATACGTTTTTGAACATTTGGTTTAGGAGCTTTTTATCAATTAGTAAGTATTATACTTTTAATATATCGAATTCTGAGTATTGAGACAAGTTTTTTCTTAGCTTTGAAGAATTGAAGTTTTTCACTTTTGAGAAATTGAAAGTGGGTCTTTGAGATTCTTCAATTTAGACCTTTGTAAAGACGAAATCAATCTTACCCAGTTGATGTAAACTCAATTTGGTAATAATTTTTATCTTTTTATGATGTCTAGCTAAAACCCCAATTCTTGGGGTGTGATTATGTGATTATGGGCTGATTTAGTTTTGGGTATTGCTAATTGTTAGTTTAAATGCCGTTTAGAAGTGATTTCAATCAGTAATTGTGGTTTAATTTAAATAATTGTAGTTGCAAATGCAGTTCTACCTTCGTGTTTTTGGCTTACTCGAGAGAGAGGTTTTGAAACCAAGATTATTGATTGATGGTCTGTGGGTATTGGATTGTCATGGGTTCAGCTCGAGAGAGTGAATCCTAAACCCATTTCCACACATTCAGCTCGAGAGAGTGAATGAACTAAGGCATATGTTGTTCTTATTTTGTATGCTTGTCGATGTTCGAGAGAAATCGACTTGATTCGGGGTAAATTATTCGAGAGAAAGTTTACCTCCTTTATAGTCTAGCTTATTCATTAATATTCAGCTATTTCCTAACAGTTGCGATTACCCATTTGTGTAATTAGCCTATAATCGAATCACATCCCAAGAACCTTTCTCATTATTGTTATTCCGTATTATTTGCTGCTGTTATAGTTGATAATGAAAAACCAAAACCCCCTTATTTGACATTCGTGTCACCCCCTGATTTGAATTATGTTTTTATTTCGTAAATGTCTATTCCTATGACTGACTTGATCACATTCGTACTTTCCTATTGAATCTTAAACACGTACCACTCCCTGTGGGATTCGACCCCAACTCATTTAGTTGGGTTATATACTGACTAGCGATCGTTGACACTTAGAATTGAATGAAATGTCCTTGAAACGTTAATTAAAATGGTGCCACTGCTGGGGAGTGGTGTTGGTTAAGATTCCTTGGTTAAGTTGAACTTTGTTCTTGTTAGTTATAGTTGAATCTACTTACTTTTTGTTTTGATTTGTGTGTTGCTTGTTGAGCAGAGTAATTGAGAATATCTTGTAGCAACGGTGACCCAATGGACCACCCTGCTTTGAGATTGATGATTATTCGGGATAACATCCTAACTTTCAAGCAATTGGAGGGTGAGACTATTTATGAGTTTTGGCCATGATTTAAGTAACTTTTGCAGCAGTGCCCAACTCATGGAATTCCAGATACGATGATTCTGGAATGCTTCTACAGAGGTCTTGGTCCTGAAAATAGAAGAGTGGCTGATCAACTCTCTTCGGGTTGTTTGATACGACAACCCTATGAAACAACAGCCCAACTCCTTGATTGCGTGGCTGAGACCAACAAGAAGACTGAGAAGGACCAAATTTTGGCCAAAGTGTTAACTCAACTGGATCTCTTGGCCAAAAAGATTATGGAATTGGAAGTACCGTACCAAAAGAAAGATAGGTACGTTCCCCCTCATAAGCGTAGAAAGTTCAAGGAGTACAAGGGTGGACAAGTAGAAGAGATTCTCTCACTCATTCTCAAAAAAGTCGAAGAACACGACAGAGTGTTGAACGAGATAAAAGAGAATGTCTCACTGCTGAATCAGATGATTGCTTCCCATTCCATATCTATTCAGTTTCTGGAAACCCAAATGGGTCATGTGTTATCTAATCTCCACTCCAGGAGTGAGGTCTGAGTGGGGACTTACGTCGTTCCATGATGTTAACTAAGGCGCTTCTTGGGCGCGGGGGGGGGGGGGATTTGTGAAACAAATTGTAAGAATTCAGTAAGTAATCAGTAAACAAAAGTCACTTTCAGTTGTTATCAAGATGAGAGGATTAACTAGGGTATATGTGTTCCCCACAAGCTCATAACACAATAATCCTAGTAATAGCAATCCTTTCCTAGTGTACTACATGCAAAGTGATAAGTTAGGTATCTCTAAATCCTTGGTCTGGCATCTAGAGAATTCCCCCCCGCACCTTGGTCCAGCTACGTGTGTATAATTTACTAACCCTTACCTTTACCTCATATTATACATCAATCGATGTTTGACTTAGTTATTACTTCGCACCAATGGACACTAGCCTATTAGATAGTATCACACTAAATCTATGTTGATAATTCTTTTCTTGTTGATTACCTCCTTGGTCCGGCAAGTAGCAACAAGGCGAATTCTAACGCGTGTACTCGTTAAAAAGACTTCTAAATGAAAGAATTATCAATGCATGCAACAACACTATTCAAAAATTGCTTAGTTACTATTCATACTTTGTTAATCGCTCATGGTTCCCACAACCATAGTTGTGGAGTTTAGTTACCCATAATCATCTGAACACAATTCATTGTTTTACATTAAAGAATTATGAACTTACGTAAGAAGAATAATAAACCCAGAAATTCAACTTGAATCGCAACACCCAAATCTTCAAAACAAAGTTAGGAAATTAGGAATTGCTAAAGTTGCAAATTAATCTCCCAAGTCAAGAACTAGAACAAAAGTAATAAAGTCTAACCCTAAAAAACGAGGTTAACATGCCCTATTTATAGAAAACAAGTCCTAAATTAAAAGGGAAACAAAATAAGGAAAGTTTGTTCAGGCACGCGTCTTCATTCCACGAGACTGACCCATGGACTGTCAATGGATCTACGGTCCGTGAGTCCCTTCCGTCAGCTAGGACTTAGAAAATATTTCAGCTTCCAAAAATTAGCTTCTCTGAAGCAAATGACGGAACTGCAGTACGGATCGTAGATCGATCTACTGTCCGTCAATCCCCTTCGTAGCTCCACACTTAGAATCTTCAAAAATCAGGTACCGGAACCCTCGCAGTATCAATCTACGGATCAACACTACGGTCCGTAGATGAATCTACGGACCGTCAATGGTCACCGTGGTTCCACACTTGGTCAGATTTCCCTGATTTTCCTTCTATGCCTTGCCTGCTGATCTACGACCACCATCTACAGAGCGTCAATGGACCTATGGTCCGTAGATCACCTCTGTAGATGCCCTTTTCTGCATTTCATTCAGCTGTCTCTTTACTTTCGCGCTTGAACATCTTTCCTACAAAATATGATAAAAACACATAAAAATCAATACAAAAAGGCCCTAGACACAGAACTTGTAAGTGAATGTATTAGAAATACCGTAAACTCACGATATATCAACACCCTCAACTTAAATTCAGTGTTTGTTCTCAAGCGACGCACCAAGACTCTAAACGACACTTGTATAGAAGCAAGCATTTCAAGCACAAGCAATCACATGGCTCTCTATCTCACTCACTTTCCGGGTGCAGAATTTATTCTCTTAGACTCAACAAGCTAATTCATGCGGATCAAACCATGACAACGATCGACCAACCAACACACAACATACACTGTTTCACTATCACCAAAGTACCAACTTTCTGACAATGTAACTAGTGCCCTTACTTCAAACGAAAGCCCTCTTCTTTCACACAATGACTATGAATTTGAGTACAAGGATTCATTCAACACTCACACTCAGAAATAACTTCAAGTATAGTTAGTGCTCAGTACCATAGGCTTGCCCTTATTTTCACTGCTTAGACTCTCCAAACTATACTCTAGGATCACTATAGGACTTTCTTGGCTTGTAACGTAGGCTCAGGGTCAGGTGTGGTACATTTTGGGTACTTTTTAGTGACTTTCTGCCCTCCTTGACATTACACTAGGCTTTCAACCTCTTTTTGCCCTATTTTTGCCATCCTACCGTTGTACCTTCTTTCCCTTGATTTTCTTCAACCATGGATGTGACTTTAGACTTTGTAGCTCTTTATTTTTTTTTAAATTTTTTTTTCTACTTTTTCTTGCATTTTATTCTTTTCTTTAGCTTTCAACAAGTCACATCCTTTCCTCTCTTTTTCAACATCAAGCTCTTTTCATACCCATTTTTCTTTCGGTTTCCTCTTTCATAGCCACCCTCAACTTATGGATTTTCCATTGGTTGAGGTGCACAATGCCCGATGTCGAGTCAGGGGCAAGATTGAAGTTACTTTTTACATTAGCCACCTCAACTTAGGCTTTTGGCCTAAGTCGAGGTGCACATGTCCAAGGAGGGACCGGGGCCAACATAGTCGATTATGGGAAGGTGAGTTCGGGGTTTAGAAAGAAATGGTCTAATTTTAGGCTCAAAGCATTTGGATCAAAGGGAGCATTTATTTTATTTGGTTGGATCCTTCTTTTAGGCAATTTGTGGACTTATCAGAACAAGGGCCTATGATCACTTCCTAGCCTCTAGAGTGAATTGTCTTAGCAGGACTAACCGGGCAAGTTCTAGTTTTGCACAAAAACTGTTTGAACAATCAACTATTCTCACACACTCTTGGCACATAGTTTCATTATCAGATTATCAGATTACTCAGTTCAAGTGTTAGCTTAAGTCATGCCATCAAGTTGGTTTATTATCATGTCATACTCAGAGCCAACA
>JAJOOI010003187.1:0-25373 GCA_029582585.1 Solanum bukasovii | reverse complement strand
AGCTAAACAAGTTTTCGGAATCTTCCGAAGCACATTTTTAAGAACTTTTTGGGTCAAATTCAAATATAATCATTTCATTAAGTTCTCGACTCTAAACTCACATGTGAGGCTCTAGTTTCACTCTATCATTTTCCGAGTCGTTACAGGAGTAGCCGACCATTTGGCCCGATGAGAGATAATATTGCAACCATTTGAGGTAGCCTCGTTCCTTCTTGATGAAATGACAAAGATCAATCGAGCGTGGTACACTAAAGAGGACCAAATGTGTCCCTTAAATTATAGGATGACTAAAGAGAAATTTGACAAAGAGAAAGAGAGGGATGAGAATATCAGCAAAATAATGTCCCAAATGGAGTTGTTACAAAAACAAGTGCTAGAAAGCATTGGTGAAACCAAAGAAGTAAAAAAAGTGTTTAGACTTGAGGACGTTTCTCACCCAAGCTATTTAAAGTTAGATGGGAATCAAGGTTAGAAATCGCATAAATAAGAAGAGCGGAGACGATACAATCAAGATTGGGCTGAACAAAATGACCCTTGGAAGAGAGTAGATAGTCATGAAGAGTACTACATGCAATCAAGTGACAACCCAAGATCTAAGGGTAGTTCGGGTAACCTAGGAGTTGATGAACTATTGTCGCGTATCCTAGATAAGGTTGAAGGATCTGATGACATACTTAATGAGATGAAAGCTGATTTCTCATCATTGAATAATAGGGAAAATTCTCACGCGGATGCAATCAAACAAATTGAGGGTCAATTGAGCCAATTTTCAGCACAATTAGAACCCAAGGTATTTGAAAGGAGTGAAGCTGAGTGTGCAAAAAAATTGAGGGTTGATAATGACAAAGATTTGTCCGTTGTGACTCGAAGTCGAAAGATAGAAGTCGGTAATGTGAAGAAATATGTTGGGACGAATACTCATAAAGAATAAAGAGATATCATTGAGGAAGAGAGGCATGTTCAAGCACCAGAAAGTGATGTTCTCAAAGAGAGGGAAGAGATTTCTAAGCAATGGCCCACCGAATAGTTGCAAAAAGCTAAAAAAAATGCTACTTCAGCTCCAAAAATAGTGCTACCCCTTCCTAAAGTAAATCCCCCATTTCCCCAAAAATAGTGCAACCCCTATCTGTGTTCAAGAAACTTTGTATAAACCTTCCTTTAGTGGAAGCATTATTGGAGATGGTGGGATACGCAAAAATCATGAAGGAGCTGGTCACTAAGAAGAAAAGCATGGACTTCAAAACAATTGAACTGTCTCATAATTGTAGTGCCATTATGACTAGCGATGTCATTACAAAGAAAGAGGTTCCGGGGGCATTCACTATTGGTATATGCTTCAATTTTCCAAAGGCTTATGTGATTTGGGGGCAAGTATAAACTTGATGCCCTATGCAATATTCAAACAACTTAGGCTGGGTGAACCAAAATACACAACAATGCGGCTTCTTATGGCAGACCAGTCGATCAAACACTCCATTGGAATAATCTATGACATTTTGGTGAAGGTTGATCGATTTACCTTTCCGGCTGATTTTGTTATTCTCAATTGTGAAATTGATGCAGAAGTTCCTATTATTTTGGGTAGACCATTTTTAGCAACCGAAGAGCTCTTGTAGATGTTGAAAGTTGTGAGTTAAAGATCCAGGTAAATGAAGAGGCGGTCACCTTCAATGTGTGCAACTCAATGAAGCAACCTAGTGATATTCATGTAATTTCAACGATTAATGTGATTGATGAAGCAGTGACGAGTGTGAGTGAAATGATGTGTATGAGCGAACCTCTTGAGACTGTTCTTGCAAATTATGATGAGATCGAAGTTCAAAGGTATGATGAAGTGGTAGTTTCTCTATCGGGACAAGGTGAATACTTAAGAAGCTCATTGAAGCTAGACATTGATCTAAAGAATCGAGAGAGTCCTCCCGCTAAACCATCCCTGGTGGAACCTCCAAAGCTTGAGTTGAAAGTGTTCCCTGCTCATCTTCGGTATGCATTCTTGGGGATGAATAATACCTTACCCATTATCGTTGCAGCGGACTTGCTTGAGTGGCAAGTGAAATTGTTTCTTGAGGTGTTGAAACGTTACATCAAGGCAATAAGATGGACAATCACTGATATTGTAGGTATCCCACCCGGGATTTGCATACACAAAATCCAATTGGATAGTGAGTGCAAACTAAGTGTTGAGCATCAAAGAAGATTAAACCCACCTATGCAAGAGGTGGTGAAGAAAAAGATTATTAAATGGCTAGATGCAGACGTGGTGTACCTTATTATGGATATCAAATGGGTAAGCCCCGTACATTGTGTACCCTAGAAAGGAAGCATCACGGTGGTCCCGAATGAGAAAGGGGAACTTGTCCCCATAAGGCCGATTACTGGTTAAAGAGTATCCATGGATTATCGGAAGATAATTTTTTGGACCGAGAAAGATCATTTTCCAATGCCGTTTATGGATGAAATGCTTGATAGACTTATGAGGCGTGGATGGTACTGTTTTCAGGATTACTACTCTGGGTACAAACAAATCTCTATTGCACTGGAAGACCAAGAGAAAACCAATTTCACATGTCCCTATGGGACAATTGCCGTCAGGAGGATGCCATTTCGATTGTGCAATGCTCCAGCGACATTCCAACGGTGCATGCTTTCTATTTTCGCTGACATGGTGGAAGACTTAATGGAAGTATTCATGGATGATTTTTCGATAGCAGGCGATTCATTGGAGACATGTTTGGATAATCTTGGGCAGGTCCTTCAAAGGTATGTAGAAACTAAATTTGTCCTCAATTGGGAAAAATGTCTGTTCATGGTAAATGAAGGCATAGTCCTAGGTCACAAGGTGTCAGAGAAGGGAATGGAGGTAGACAAAGCAAAGATCGAGGTTATCTAGAAGTTGCCATCACCTATCTGTATTAAAGGCATTCAGAGTTTTTTGGGTCATGCTGGGTTCTATTGAAGATTCATCAAAGATTTTTCAAAAATTGCACACCCAATGTGTAAGATATTGGAGAAAGAGGCGAAGTTTCTTTTTGATGATGCTTTCTCAAAAGCTTTTGAGTGTTGGAAAGAAAAGCTAATCTTTACCCCGATGAGCATTAGCCCGGATTGGTCCGAACCATTTGAAGTGATGTGTGATGCAAGTGGTACCGCTCTAGGAGTCGTGCTAGGGCAAAATCACAACAAACTCTTTCATCCAATTTATTCCGCCAGCAAGTTGCTAAATGGAGCACACCGTAACTACACTGGTACTGAACAAGAACTACTAGTTGTAGTATATGCATTTGAAAAGTTCAGGGCATACTTGTTGGGCACTAAAGTGATAGTTCACACTGATCATGCAGCGTTGTGGTACTTAATTGCCAAGAATGATGCTAAGCTGAGGTTGATTAGGTGGGTCTTGTTGTTGCAAGAGTTGAATTTTAAATTAAAAGACCGAAAGAGGTGTGAAAATCAAGTGGCTGATCATTTGTCATGGTTAGAAACCAATACGATCAATTCCAAAGAAAGGGACATTGTGGCTGAATTTGCAGATGACACAGTGATGAGGATAACCCAAAGCAGCATTCCTTGGTATGCTGATCTTGCTAATCATGTGGTGTGTGAAGTTATGCCCGAGAATCTGAACTCTTACAGGCAGAAGTGCTTCTTGTTTTATGTAAAGAAATATTTCTGTGATGAACCATATCTGTTTAGAGATGTGCAGACCATATCATTCGTCGATGCATATAGAAAGAAGCAGTCAATGACATTCTTAATGCGTGTCACACTTCACCTATTTGTGGACATCACAGTGGAGTGCGAACAATAACAAAAGTGCTTCAAAGTAGCTACTACTGGCCATCATACCGAGATGCTCATGACTTTGTGCAAAAATGCATACCTTGCCAAAAACAAGGAAGGGTATCATGGAACCCTATCTTAGAAGTGGAGTTGTTTGATTTTTGGGGTATAGATTTCATGTGGCGGTTTTTGAATTATTTCGGCAACAAATATATTTTGGGGGAGGTTGATTACGTTTCTAAGTGGGTGGAAGTTGTAGCATTGCCCAACAATGAGGGAAAGAGTGTGGTGCAATTCTTAAAGCGATATATTTTTGCATGATTTGGCACCCCACATGCTATTATCAGTGATAGAGGATCTCATTTTTACAACTGGGTATTTGCCTCGTTGTTAAGAAAATATGGGGTAAAGATTAAAGTGGCAACACAATATCATCCACAAATAAGCAGCCAAGAGGAAGTTTCAAACCGAGAGATTAAGAGTATTTTGGCAAAAATGGTGAATGTAAGTCGGACTAATTGGTCTTGCAAATTGGATGACGCTCTCTGAGCATATCGTACTGCGTTTAAAACACCAATTGGTATGTGACCATATCAGTTAGTGTTTGGCAAGTCTTGTCACCTGCCAATTGAGCTTGAGCATAAAGCTTTATGGGAATTGAAGATGCTAAACATGAACTGGGAAAAGGCTGCAAAAGGGAGAGTAAACTAACTCCATGAGTTGGAGGAATCTCGGTTGAGAGCATATGGATTTTCAACCCTGTATAACAAGAAAATGAAGAGATGGCATGACGCTAAAATCCATCAGCGCGAATTTCGAGTTGGTGATTTTGTGTTTCTCTTCAATTCTCGGTTGAGACTTATTCCCGGTAAACGTAAGTCAAAGTGGTCTGGTCCTTTCGAGGTAACCCGAGTGTTCACAAATGGGGCAATTGAAATTGAAGGTATAAAGGGTCCAACATTCATGGTAAATGGGCAGCATCTGAAACTCTATTTTGGGGAATGTCATGAGATTTTGGTAATCGATGTGGTGTATTTGAAAGATGCTTGAAAGCATTTCCATGTCGTACCATGATGTTAATTAAGGCACTTCTTGGGAGGCAACCCAAGCTTTAGTCATTTTTTAATAATGTGCTCTAAAATGTGCAGGTATAGCTGATTCTGCAATGGCATGGACATTTCAGTGAATCGCCGAGTGGAACGGTGGTTGCGATTTGGTTTGCCTTCTTCGGATCAAGGAAGTGCTGCAATTTTGGAATATTTGGCGAAGCAGCCCGGTCACTTGGCGATATGTCGAAGAGGTTCGGCGAGACCGACTTCTACCGCCCCCTGAATTCTCCTGAAGGGCCGGTGTTCTGGAAAATTTGGCAATGATTTAAGCTCACTTGGGGATGCGCCGATGCTGTTCGGCGAACCCAATTTTAATCTCCCTGTGGTCTCAACTGTAGAGCCAATGTTCTGGATATTTTGGCGAGCTGCATACAGTTAGGCGGTGTGTCGAATGGTTCGACGTCTTCCACATCACTTCACCGAATGGCTACATAGTGAAGAATCCTCCTAACCCTATTCTTTTCATTCAGTGGTATTGTATCTTTGTCTTAATTTCTTGTTCGTTCCTTTTTACATTGAGGACAATGTTTGATTTTTTTGTTGGGGTGGGGACTTATTAGGAATACCACATCTGGATGTGTTTGATTGAAGCCGTTCTCTTGCAAATTTGAGGGTAGATTTTGAGCAATACCGATAACTTAAATAGTGCTTTCAATTGAACATTATGAGTGTTCGGCTACGATGAGGCAAGTTGAGTTACATAGGTCATGGTGAACTCCTAGCCTCTCGTTGTGACTAGCCGATGGATCGAGTCGATCTCTTTTGATGATCATGGCATGCTAACTTCATTGTTGAGTCTTGTTTAATAAGTGCGTCAAATGCCATATGTGGTGAGGTTGTTTTGAACATTGTATTTGAAGATGCTTAGAACTTGCCCTGTTAGTCCAATTGATTGTTTAAAGAAAGCGATTGAAATGATCTTAGGCACAATTTGTTAAGAGTGAACCTAAAATGTTAGTATACCTCTTTGTCGCTACTTTGTGAGAAGTGTGAACCTTACTTGGCATCTTTTGAGCCTATCCTTTTTTTTGGAAGAAACTCGAGCAACTTTGATCTTTTGTCCCATCACCTATAACCTTCATAAAGTATTGGGTTGTTGAATATCCAACTTAGGACAAAAGCCTAAGTTGGGGGTGTGGTGAAAAAGAAGGAAAGTGATGAAGTGTGAAAAATCCCCCTTTGAAGGATAGTTCGAAAAAGATGGAACCCCTCCATAAAAAAATAAAAAAAAGAGAAACAAAATAAATGGTGAAAAAGACTGAAAACGAGAAAAGTTTGTGAAATAAAATGTGTGAAAGAAGCAAAAGAAATGGTGTCTAGTGATTTATGCTTAGTTGAGAAATAGGGTGGATTGTGCACATGTTTGAATGTGAAAGAGAAGGAGAAAAATGAGTTTCTGGATATACTTCATGAAGGTCAAAGCCACTAAACTAAAATAAGCATACGCTTGCACTCAGTCCCATTATAAACCTTGAAAGACCTTTGTGATCTTGAGCGAACTGAAGATAATGTTTATTGGAAAATAAGGGCAAGTCTATGGGTACAGTCATGTATGTGTTCATCCTTGTGAGTGTGAGAGTTATATTTGATTCCAAAATTCTAAATTATTGTTGAATCGTGTGTGAGCATGGAATCATTCCTATTGTAAGAGCATTTGAAGGCTTTTGTTGAACTTGAACTTGCATTTTAGGTAAGTATTGAGCTTGAGTCTATTTGATAATAGTTAGTCACAATTTGAAACTTAGAGTGCACAATTGGACATTGCATGCAAAATTTGAACCTCTTGGGTGCATTTGTCTAGAGTCTTGGGTAGCACTATTTGTAGACATCCTTGTTGAGCTGATCGATCTTGAGTTTTACTTGAGAACAAGCAAAAGTTTAAGTTGGGGGTGTTGATTAGTCTTAGATTTTGACTAATTAAGGGCATAAATATCATAGTTTAATGTCCTCATATGCCAATTATTATACTCTAAACTAATGTTGATGTATTGATTTGTAGCTAGGAAAACAAAAGAGAAATTAAAGAATAAGAAAGTTGAAGATCGCCAAATCCACTGGGCGATTCGCCGAGTGGCCTCTTCCCCCATTGAAAGTTACAGTAGGCTACTCCTGAGATGAGAAAATTTTGGTGAAGGACAGTCCCTATCGGCGACGCGCCGATTGGATTGGCGAAGGGGATTTAGTCTGCCGATTATTATAGAATGATCAATGAAGGCGCAAGCAAAACGTCAGTACAAGTGAGCAAATGGCGCATCGCGGAATCCATTGGTGATCCCGACGTAGACTGCTAAAAGTTACAGTACAAATTAGCTGAAAACTCAAGATAAGAAAGGAATGGATAGAGGCGATTGGGGAATCACTGACCGGTTGGCGATACACAACTTACCTTACGGATTTACCCCTAAGGCCAAATTTTGAAAAAGTATAAATTGATATTTGAAAAGAGATCAGGGTATCCTAACATTGTGAGAACTCATACTTTGAACGAAAACATTTTCTTATTTTGTTTTGAAGAATTTTTGAAATAAATTTTGTATTGGGTTTTGGAATTAAAGCTACATTGAATCATTGTAAGGGTTTGGAGATCAATACCCAGCCATGGAGAATGTAATAAGTATTGAATTCTTACTTTTTATGATGAATAGCTAAAACTCCCATTCTTGGGGGGGTGACCATATGACTAATTGTGTCTTTTATTTAGGGGGTGTTAGGGATTATTGATGTTATTGTTGTTTTCAAGTGGGTTTAATTTATAGCTGTTGTTAAATTGATGAATTGGAATGTTTGTTTCATTCCTAATTTAGTGTTTTGTGCTTGCTTGAGAAAGAGAGGTGTAAAACAAAGGTCGTAAATCAGCATTTGTAGTGATTGGGTTGTTGTGGATTCAGCTCGAGAGAGTGAATTCTAAGCTCAATTCTACTTATCTAGCTCGAGAGAGTAGATATAGTGAGGTATTGGGTTGTTTATAGTGTTAAGATTGTTGAGATTCGTGAGAACTCACTTGATTTGTAATTGTTGTTTGAGAGAAAGCTATTGCATCTAAGGTCCAGCCTACCCGATAAGATTTAGCAACCTTTAGTAATAACCGATCACCCATTTAGCAAAATTGACAATTATTCAGTCACACCTTCAAGTACCCCTTAATTACTTGATTAAACCCCTGATGTTCGTAATTATTTTAGTTGCTAGTTGACAGAACATTTTCTCCGTCATGATATTCGTGTTATCCTTTTACTTATCTAATTGAATTCGATAATTCCTATTCCTATAACCTAGTCAATCATAGTTATACTTTATAACTAAATTTGGACTTGTACCGCTCATTGTGGGTTCGACCCCAACTCATTACTGGGTTTTATACTAGATTGTGATCCTCTACACCTAGTATTGGATGAGGTATAGTTGAGCGTTATTTATTCAGATTGCACCATGGTTGTTCACTTGAAGCCAAGCTCAAGACCTTCAAAAGATGCAAGGATTATTTATGAAGCTAGAGGTCCTCGAGCTGGTGTTAATCGCAAACAAAAGGTTCCATGCCTTGAATATCGTTTAGGGGAACGAACAGAGGACAGTTGATGAAGCTATCACTTTTGGCGAGCAGGTACCAGGTGGCACGTCGCTTAATGGCTTGGGCGATGACCCTAGCTCGTCTAAAGTCTTAGAACGTGGCTAGAAAAAGGATTCATCACCGACCCAATGGGCGAGTCATCTAGTCCACTAGGCGAGCTCGACTCAGATTGCTCCTTGTCCATTTCGGGTCAATTTTGGCCCCCTTTTTTTATTAAGTGCCTAAAATTATAAATAGCTAGTTTGAGTTCATTTTAGGGTAGACTATTTTGAATATTGACAATTTGAAACTCTTGTACGAGTGTTGAGAGCTTGGCAAAGCATTTTGTTGAACATTGCTTAGAAACGTGGGTTGCAAGGTGAATTTGATTCCCTTGAGGTCTATGTAAGAGTTAGGTGCTATTGTAGGATCAATCAATCGAGGTCTTTAGGTTTAATATACCTTTAGGTTGCCTTTGATTTCCTCTCTTTGTGTCTATCTAGTTATATTTATTTCTTGTCTTTCAATTTCCGCATTTCAGTCATAATTCCTTTTCAGAATTACATCATTTGGTATCAGAGCTGATCTTAGATTCTTTCATATGATTCTAGTCTTGGGTTTGTAACAAGAAAAAAAAGTCAAAATCATTTTTGAAGAAAACTCCAAAAATATTTTTGTTGATTTGAGTCTTGTTTGAAGTTTCTAAGGTTGGAATAGTGTTCCCTAACCTTATTTGAGTTTAGGTATGAGATTTTGTGAAATTTGGGGCCCTATTGAAGAATCCACCATTGAAGGTTGAAGAAGCTTGAAGAAGATGTAATGGGTTTTGAAATCTGAAAGTTTGGGCAAGGAATTGAAAGATAAAAAGTGTTTGGTTTTGTTCCCTATATCAAGGAGTGCTTACATCTCAATTTTCATGAAATTCCGAGCTAAAATTATTAAGGGTTAATTTTTTGCTCTTCATCTTGATCTTTGTGTTCCCGAGAGATATTCAAATCTTCAGGGAGAAGGAATCTTCAAAAGAAGGAGTTTTATTCCAAAAGAAAAGAAGAGAAAGTGGATAAGACGTACAAAAAATAATTTACCAAAAGGGGTAAAGATTAAAGGAAAAAGTGCACGGGGGACCACAAGAGCACAAATTCGGAGGTCTTCATGAGCAGGTGCTGGAACTTTAGGCGAGCTCGACTTTGCTCGCCAAAGTCCACTTAGCGCCTCGCCCATTGGGCAGTTTGACCGTCGAGTTGCCTTGCTCGCCAAGTCTATTCGGTGTACCGCCGAACTCTCACCCAGATCACCAACTTGCCCTTACATTTTGCAACTTTTGGCGATCCAAACTTCAAGTTGGCAAGCTGAACTTAAATTTTGGCTAAGAAAACATGTCATTTGGCGATCAAAAACTCATTTTTCCCCCTAATCTCAGGTTCTAATTCCTTAGTTTTTTTTTTCTTGACTCTCAATCGTTCTCAAGATTCCTAAACTAATTTTCAACTCGTAATTGATCTACTTGTTGATCATTGGTTCTTGAATTCTCTTCTTTGTTAGTGCCATTTTTTTTGTGCTTTTATTTGTTTTACTTCATAGTTAACTTTTTGATTCAAGTTCATTTTGCTTTAATTGAGTGTTCTGTCTTTCTTTAAACAAGAATCCATTCCAGCCAAGAGTAGAAATTGATACCTTTGTGATCAACCGAGTATAAGTAATCTTCAACCTTAGCCGCGCCAATTTGAAAGGCAATAAAAAAAGTGTAAACACTAGTGATTGTGAGTTCATTTTACTAATGCTAACGTTTTTTGTTGTTTTGTGAGTTGTCTTATTGCTAGGTATAACGGAGACCTGAGGAGAAACCCAGCAACCAAAGGGAGGGGTTACCTTGGAATCTATAATAGAGGAGATAACCAATATGGGTTGGAAGATGGCGAACATAGAAGGGAAAATGGCCACCGTGAAGGGTAGTGTGTCAAGGATGGATGATAGAATGAACAATGTGGATGGTCGATTTAACTCTACTAACTCCACACCACAAGCTACTTTTCGTGCTTCTACAAGTGGACACAATCACATTATTTTTCCTACTATCACACCCGGAGCCTTCCATCAAACATTCAACCGAACACCAATCCATTTCGGTTCCAATGTCCAAAATACAAATCGACTATTCCAATTCCCACTTAATCAAGAAGGTCCACCAACCCAAAACTGACCTTACAAAGCAGCACTTAACAAAACTCCACCCTACCAAGTACCACAAACCCAACCAATTCTCATGATAGAGGTAAGGGATGATGAGTACCAAGAGGAATATGAAGGTGAAGGTGAAGGTGAAGAAGCGCCATGGAATAAAGCTCCAAGGAATAAACCAAGAGGTCAAATGGGGTATAAGGGACGAGGAGTTAGGTTTGGCCTGGTGCCACATGGAAGAAGACCATATGGGAACCAACCTCACTGTGGAGAACAACGGGAAGCCTATTCCAATAAAGAGTATAGCCAAGAAGTGAGAGAAGATCATGGTAACCACTATCAAGGGGAAATCCAAAGAGGTTACTACAATAACGACCAAGGTGGCCATGGATGCCGAGATGTTGGTATCAACTCTATCAAGACTAGACTTCTACCTTTCAAAGGGGAATGTAATGCCGATGATTATATAGAATGGGAGTCACTTTGTGAAAGGCTCTTCCAAGTCAATGATTTGACCGAGGTCAAGAATATTTGTTTTATCATTGTTCAATTTGAAAGGTTTTCTATAATATGGTGGGAATACATGAAGAGGTATCACTTATTCATTCAAGAAGGTCATCTTCCACAATGGACCAGATTGAAAGCCCTTATGAGAGTCAAGTATGTGCCGGAGAGGTATCTCCAAGAGTTACTTGCCAAATTGGACAACTTGAGGCAAGGAAGCAAATGTGTTGCGGCTTACTATGATGAGTTCTGAAACTTGATCTTGAAGCTAGAATACACCGAGAATGAAGATCATGCCAATAATCACTTCAAGGTAGGGTTGAACAAGGAGATCTCTTCCAAGATGGCCATTCACAAGTTTGCTAGTTCAAATGACATCTTTGATGCGACCAACGAGGTAGAGCGGGAACTCAAAAAGGAGAAAGTACCCAAGTACAAGGGTATGACATCTTCAAGTTAGTGGAGTAAGAACAAAGAGGAAGCTCAAGCATCGTCGGGTTGGAACAAAGGTAAGGATTTCAAGAAGCCTTATGAGAAGAAATACTTTGAAGGAAACACTCCAAGGTACCCACCAAGAGAGGGAGGTAATAATGACCCAACCAAATTTCCCAAAGGCATTCAATGTCACAAGTGTAGAGGATGGGGTCATATGATGTGTGAATGTGCCAATCAGTTGAATGTGCTAGTTCAAGAAGGGGAATTGTATCTTGGTGAAGGGGAAGACCAGGAAGAGGGTTGTGAAGAAGATACACAAGAAGAGGATGAGTTTGAAGGTGATGAAGATGAAGAACAAGATCCATGTGAGGGAAAATATATTGCCATTCCTAATGGTTTGATGAGGAAGGCACCAATTGAAGAAGCTTGACCTCAAGAAGGAGAGTTTACCGTTCCCATATATTTGGTGAGGCGAGTGATTATTAGCATGGCCATGGATGATCCAAGTCAAAGAGAGAACCTTTTCCACTCCAAGTGCCTCGTCAAAGATAATGTGTGTTTCTTGATCATTGATAGTGGGAGTTGTGCAAATGTTGCTAGCACTACTTTAGTGGAATTCTTAAAACTTTCTACCACTAAGCATGCACTACTACAAAAATGAACTTTAGCGACAATTATTTTGCAGCAATAAGCAAATAGCCGCTAATGTATTCATGAGAGGCAATATATTAGCGGCTAATTTTATAATGGCCAAGAAAAAGTACACTTTTAGTAGCAATTTCAAACAATAGTTGCCAAAAAGCCTTTTTTACTAAAATTAAAAACTTGTACTTTCTCTAAATTATTTATTTTCCCGCCATTCTCTAGATTCTGGAAAAAAAGAACTCCTAGGCAATAAGGAAAACATTACTAAGGAAAAAACCCTCTATACGCTGCTAATAAGGAAATTTTTCCTAAAACTATCTCCAACACACAAAAGTATTCTGCATCCTAAATCACTTAGAGTTCCGATGTCCAGCACCATATATTCATTCATAGAAGCAACCTTCTGAAAATATATATCAACCTACAGCAGCGACGTCTAACAACTATAGATTACTCATAGGAAATACATCCAGGAAAAACAAAGTTTTCAGGTCTGTAGGTCACTCATTTCCACTCCTTTATTTCTATCATATTCTATTACCCTTGTTGCTCTGTACATCTTCGTTGTGAATTTATCCCGATTATTTTATTTTTTATTATGTTCATTAATTAGTATTCACGCATTAACTAAGAAGAAAACATAAAATAAATTTGACGAACTAATCAATATTTAGGTATTAGCTGTGATTTCTAAGTGATTTGAGATTCCTAAAAGTAATGTTTTTGTGTTTGTGATATCTTGCTGCTACCATTTTGATTTCAATTGATTGAATCAATTAATCTGTGAATATACTTTATGGTGTGTGTCTGTTATATTAAGGTGTGTGGTTGTTAATATATTAAGGCGGGTGGTTTTTAGTTCATCTCTAATTATGATCATTCGAAAGTTCTATTGTGAATTCAAGAACTAGTACAAAGAAACAATTGTTTCATTTTGACTCGACTTAATATCTCTTTTTTTAAAATTTCAAGTTTAGCAATTACATAGACTCACTGTTGTTTAGATTCATGTTTGTACAACAATTTTTGTTTTTACTCTATGAGCTCTCTGTTATTGTGATTATCCGTAATTGGAAGCATTTTTTAAACCTTTTGGTCTATTTTCTGGTAGGTTTAGCATTTGTTGTTGAATCTTTTATATAATTCCCTTATTGTTCATTTAAGTTTCTGTTTGAGACGTTTATTAGAATATCTATTTTTTGGCCATAAAATATGAAACGTTACCATACAACGAATGAAATAGTACACTTGAGGCATCTATGATCTGGTTATGATTGATAGGCACAAAGTTAGTAGACCTCAAGCATCATCTAGTTATAGATTATATCCCCTCGAAGGAGGGGGGGGGATCTTTATAGGAACTAAGTTGTAGCTTCAAAAAAGAAGATAGAAAAGTATCTGAATCTCAATACATCACGAAACAAATTAAAAGGTTATCAAAGTAAAAAAAGCTCGACTAGGCCAACTACTAATATAAGTTTTTGTATTTTTTGACATTAGGATCTTCTTAAATGTTAGCCATGGAAAAAATGTGCTATACAACATCAGAAACACCATTAGCCATGGTTGCTAGAAGATTCGTCTAGATTTGATTTTACCAGCTTGAGTCATTTCTTATGTCGACTCCATTATTTCTGAAGCCTTCTCTTTTGTAGCCTAAGCTACTCCATTGGCCTTCTCCTTAGTAGCCTGATTGGATCTGGTTGTCTTTATTTAGTTGTCTGAGCTGCTCAAGCTGCCTTATCCTTCGTAGCTTGACCTGCTCTACTCCTTTTATCCTTGGTTGTCTGGGATGCTTCACTTATATTATTGTGCGTTGTTCCTTTAGCTGAATGAACCATCTCGAATGCCATGTTCTTTTCTTCTTGGGCCTTGTCTTTCCTGCATTCCATTGTTTGACCAAACTTTGCCTATCTCCCACCAGGTACTGTTACATCTTTACCTAAAATAATTATTTGTCAAACTTGAGGAGGACTGAATCCAGATGAAGATGATGTTTAAGTTGGTCAATTATCCTTAATTGTTGACATATGATATATTCAAAGTGTCTCTTTTGTGATTTTCATTGTTTTGATTCTAGCAGAGTGAACCTCCGAGGAGACTCATACCACACATTAGAAAAATCACAATAGAATCCACATACAAGCTATCCAAATGGAATTATGGTTAAAACCAATATAATTACTTCTTTTTGCCTTTTTGAGTGTGTCTTTATTGTTTGGACCTGTGGCTTACTGAGTTATTGTTGATCAGTCCCAAACCTAGTCTTAGAAATACCCATTTAATCTTCTTCCCTTTCTCTTATCGTCTAAAATCAAATTATTGGAATTTTTGGTTTCAGAATCTTTTTAGTTTATGATGGGAAATCCTGAAAGTTAATGTATTGAATAGTACCTGCACAAACAAAAACTTTGTTAGTTAAAAAAATGACAAGGTGGTTCCTTTCTCTTAGAACATGTGATACTTGAAAATCACCCTTTTTCTTCTAGTCTTTGATCTTTTGAACCTCCATACTTCTCCATAACAAAAATGTCATTGATGAAGTTTTGACCTTACTGAACAAAGAGAAAATCTCCATAACAGAGTTATAGCTGGACAAATTTTACAGAGAACCAGTGTCAAGATTGTTCAGTTCAAATTTTGCTTCCTTAAAGAGAATCAGCTTAGTTAACAACTGAGAGGGATTGATAAGATTATATGATATGCATTAGATGAGTGTAATGAACTATTGATCATGTATGTAGTCCCAATAATGGTTGTAGTTGAGTAGATGCAGAATCTTTTTTCAGAGAAGCTGATGCTTTATGTTTCTAATGGTAGGAATTTCACTCATAATTCAAATTGATCGTCTGATACTCTAATATTTAAATACCAAGCTTGTTTACAGGGAATTAAGGACTTGCCTTTTTTCTATTATAGCATTCTCTGTTCTATTTTTCTTTATGATAGTATTTGCCAAAGAGTTTGATCATTAAAGCCTATGAGTTTCTAGTATATTTTTCAATAGTACTATGATAATATAGCTGGACATATGATTTCCCTATGATATTTCATGTGAGAGAGTTCAGTTTTTGCATAAAGAATAGGGAAGTGGAAATTAGCACATTTCTTCCACTCTTCATCAATCACTTTCTTCCACTCTTTGATCATCTGAACCTCCATACCTCTCAAATCAGTGCTTCACGTTCATACCTTTGTACTCTATGAGCATTGATAAAAAAATGTCATTCTTGCATGTGGTCGGTTTATGTGATTGGTCTACAGAGTTGTTCTGATTATCTATTCAACTCATTAGATTCACCTTTATGTGATTGGTCTACAAAATTGTTCTGATTATCTATCAATTGCTCAAGATAAGGTTAGGCTGCAGAGTTATCTTAATCATCAGTCAACTGCTCAATAAAATGTCGCAAAGCTTCATCAGGTTGTTCAATAACTAATGTGTTGCAACCTCTAGTTCGCATAGTTCTTTCTCTCAAGTAAAGCCATTATCTATTAGCATTAGGTTCATATTAACTCAAACATATATTACATGTCACATGAAAAACAAGAGGAAGATTCATCTCCTAAAACTATGAAAAACACATAAATAGTGATTTATGCACATGAACAAAGCTTAGTGACAAAAATAATTATAATTATAAGAGAAGTTGATGTACTAGAACAGTTATCCAGTGATAAGAACACCTTATCATATCACAATCCAAGAGCTACAATCAATAAAATATAAGCAAAGACAATCACAGAGAATGCACTTCAATGTTAAAATATCAACAAATTAAGACATGGAAAATCCATAGTTGACTAACATGCATCTTCTATAAATATTTTAAATAGAAAGCAACAAAGATATTTTATTGAAATTTTAATTAAAAAAATCCATAGAAGTTGTTCAATAAACTTGCAAAAATTTTATTTTATAAGTAGCACCTATCTTATTAAGAATCACTTCCATTCTCAATGTCATTTCCTCCCACAACATTAGCTTCACCATCATTCGTAGAAGCTTGAGAATGTAAGTTCGTTTCAATTAGTATCCCATAAACACCACTTCTTATCCAATCATCACACTTATACTCTCGAACACAAGAATTTTCTAAGAGAGAGAAGCTAGTGAGATCACTTTGCATTGATGACTGAAATTGCACACTATTTTCATCTTCCATATCAAAAATTTCTTGAGGTTTAATTAAGCGGGGGACAAACCATTCATGATATAAATGATATTGAATAAATATTACTTGTTGATCTTGTTCTCCAAAAATAAAAGGCTCATGACATTCTCGATTGACAGTGTCTGCCTGGAGTGAGAAATTCACAAATGTGAAACCCAATTCATCATCCTTAACTCCTTTACCTTTGGTTACATCAACCCAATCACACTTAAATAAGACAACCATAAATTCTTCATAATAGTTGAACTCCACAATATCATTGAATCTACCATAATATATGATAGTTGTTGACTTTGGAACATTGTCACTTGTACTTGCATAACTTTCGGTCTTGAAACAACCATAACACCACTATTTTGTGTCTCCTTGAACTCTTCACTTTGTTTAGTTCAGAATCGATACCCATTATTTACATTGAATCCATTGAATCTTCATGCAATAAAAGACGACCCTTGTGCAAGGACTCTAACATCCTTTATGATGTTTGATGTAGCCTCTAACTTATTTACCTAACAAAATTGAAAGATACAATTATAAATACAATATAAGTACGAGGACAAGAATTTAGCTTGACCAATGAAATAGACCTACTACTTACTTTTTCCTTGAACCACTCTGGAAATGTATCAAAATGCAGACAATCAAGTTGATGTTGATTCAAACGACGCTTACGATGTGATCTCTTGATTTCAACAATATGTTCATTATTCACATAACTCATATCTATCAATTTTGTTATCAAATAACACTTTTATATAGATATATGGATAGATAGATAGATATAAAACTTAATTTTTATAATTCTCAACAACCTCCGACTCACAATTGAATAACACATGTCTATGTGCTTGTAACCACGTTTTCTCATCCAACTTAACTGAATCTATTCCACCATCTAACTCCCCAATAGTAGGAAAAAGACATTCTTCTTTATTAGTATCATTCTCAATTTGATCATCACATATTTTAGAACAATAAAACCTTGAATCTACACCCTCCAAATATCGTGAAGAAAAAGTCAAACACTCATTCACTATGTATACTTCTTCTATTGTACCTTCTGGGCATGCACGATTACGAACATATGATTTTAAAGTACCCAAGTACCTATAGAATGAGGTAATACTATTATTTTGATATTATAAGATTTACGAACTATAAAATACAGTGAAGATTCAATAATATTCATTGTACCTCTCATTTAGATACATCCAATGATAATGTACTTGCCCCACAAGTTTAGCCTCTGTTTCTAAGTGAGTAACCAAGTGTACCATAATAGTAAAGAATCTAGGGGGAAAGATCTTCTCTATAGTTGACAGTATTTATGGAACTCTTTCTTCAAGTAACTTTAACTCATCTAGTTTTAACACTTCGCTACATAAAACACGAAAGAATGTGCATAGTTCAATTAATACGACACTGATTCTTTTATCCGTTGATCTTCGTAAGGCAATAGGAAGAAGCTCTTGCATTATAATAGGACAATCATGAGTTTTTAGTCCAGATATCTTTCGTTTGTGAATCCAACGTGCGATATTAGATGAATAGCCATGTGGAAACTTGACGTTTTCCAAAACTTCAGAAAATAACTCTTTCTCCTTCAAAGACATTGTGAAATCAGTAGGAGGAAGATATTTCCTCTGACTAGCTCAATATTGAGGCCATAAACATGGTCTTATTTTCATATCGTTCAAATCAAATCGAGGCGGTAAGTTGTCTTTAAATTTTTAATCAATGGCCATAGTGTATAAATTATGTTGTCACAAATATTTTTCTATATCCATCACATCAAGATTATGGAGCACCAAGTTATACTTCCAGTAAGGAAGATAAAAAAAATGCTTCTCTTTTTCCATGTGTTATTCATCACCCCACTTACCCCTTCATTCGACTTGCTAAGAGTAAACTTTATAACGTTCACTTGATTCAACACTTGTGAACAAGATATTGTATAGGGTGCAAGTCTTGTTTCATTATTTCCATCTAGAATCATTTAGATATTTGTGGTCCGACCTCAAGACAATGATGACCCATGAATCAAAACTTCTTACCATATTTGAGTATTATATAGTAAGTATTTATGTTGCTAGAAGGACATGCTGACCGACTAGAAGTGCTCCATCAAGAAATAGTACCATATGTTGGAAAATCATTTATAGTCCACATGAGAGCTACTAGCATTTGAAACATCTCCTTAGTAGAGGTATCATATGTTTCTATCCCAACATCCCATAATTCATTTTACTCTTCTATTAAGGGCTGCAAAAAGACATCAATATTATTTTTGAGAGCTTTTGGTCCAGGTTTCAGCAAAGATAGAATGAAGAACTCTTGCTTCATGCACATCCATGGTGGAAGATTATATGGCATTATAATCATTGGCCATGTACTATGAACTGTTCGCATTGGTCCAAATGGATTAAACCCATCAGAAGCTAATCCTAGACGTACATTGCAAGGATCATTGAAAAATTCTGGATACTTACTATCAAAACTTTTCCAATCTTCAGAATCTGCAGGATGTCATATTACTCCATCTTTGTTGCGCTCTTCATGATGCCATCTCATTGCTTTAGAAACTTCTGAAGACATAAATATTCTTTGCAACATTGGTTTTAAAGGAAAATACCTTAGGAACTTGGCTGGATTTTTTTAGCATTCTTTTTCCATCTAGAAGCCCCACAAATTTTGCATATATTAACATCCTTATGGGCAAATTCATTCCTAAAAAGCATGCACTCATTAGGAAAATCATGAATCTTTTCAAACATTAAGCCCAAACCTTCATTTATATTTTTGGTTTCATATAAAGAAGAAGGCAATTCATATCCTTCAGGTAGTGAGTCCTTCAATAGTCCAAGCAATGAATTAAAAGATTCATTTGATCATTTGAACATGCATTTTG
Source organism: Solanum bukasovii (assembly GCA_029582585.1). Lineage (NCBI taxonomy): Eukaryota > Viridiplantae > Streptophyta > Magnoliopsida > Solanales > Solanaceae > Solanum > Solanum bukasovii. The sequence goes on along the minus strand of JAJOOI010003187.1, from coordinate 6,092 downwards.
TACGATAAATATGCAACAAAAAGGATAATTTGCTAAACTTCTTGCAACTATGATATAATTCTTCATTTGCCTCCTTCATGAGTCATTCAAACTTATCCATCTCTGGATGAAGTTGCTTTTTAGATGAATGATCAACATTTTCTTGTACGTTTGGCTCCATCTCACCTGTTTCATTGATGTCACTATCTATGAACTCTGTACAACTTCCAAAGGCATCATGAATCATTCCTCTCATATCATCGCCTCTTACAGTTGCCTACTTCTGATTATTTACTTCAGTATTGTCTGATCCCTCTAGTGACTCTCCGTGACAAAACCAGTTATCATATGATGGCATAATACCATTAACAACTATATGATCATAAGTTGTTGCTCGATTTACTTGACGGATAAGTACACATTCGATACAAGGACATGAAATTTTCTCTCCTCCTTATTTTTAGAAAATGTATGGTTTAAAAAACGTTTTACCCCATTCAAGTATTCTTTACTAAGTCTATCAAAAGACATGCATCTTTTATTTGTAGAATTGTTCATGACGGTCAAGATATGAATTTATTTTCTGCAATTATTGTAGGAGCTGAAAATATGTTAGTAAAAAAAGAGAAAATTAATCAAAAATATATTTAAGATAAAATATCCATCCTATTAGTACATAGGGTGCAATACAGGAGATGGTCATCAATATGTTTGGTATCTTCCAATGAAGTCCTAATGGTAATCAATATCTTAAGTTGTCAATGAAAAAAGCATGATATTTAGGCACCCTATTTTTAGCAGATAATGTTTCTGGAAGCATGTTATCAAATTTCAAGAATTTCTGATTTTGTGTGTATTATGTTTCCATGGTGTTGACATTGTTAAGGTACCCTCATAAATAAGAAATCTAATACATTTAAGATATATTGACCTATTGGCATTACAAAATTTAACACATAAAGAAGAAAGGATCATCATCGAACAAAGCTAGCTAGATGTAAATATCGTTACTTCTAACAAGTCGGAAAGGGTGGTTGTAGCTAACTAGTTGCTGCTCAGAACTTTATATAATTTAATTTTTTCATTTGGAAACAGAGACAAAAGTTTATGGCATTTTTTAGTAATGCTCGTAGAGTACAAGGGTATGAACGTGAAGCATTGATTGGAAAGGTATGGAGGTTCAGAAGATCAAAGAGTGGAAGAAGGTGATTGATAAAGAGTGGAAGAAATGTGCTAATTTCCACTTCCCTATTCTTCATGCAAAAGCTGAATTCTCACACATGAAATATCACAGAGATATAATATGTCCAGCAATATTATCGTAGTACTATTGAAAAATATACTAGAAACTCATAGGCTTTAATGATCAAACTCTCTAGGAAATACTATCATAAAGATAAATAGAACAAAGAATGGTACAATAGAAAAAAGGCAAGTCCTTAATTCCCGGGAAACAAGCTTGGGATTTAACTATGAGAGTATCAGATGATCAATTTGAGTTATAAGTAAAATTCCTACCATTAGAAACATAAAGCATCAGCTTCTACGAAAAAAGATTTGGCATCTACCCAACTATAACCATAATTGGGGACTACATACATGATCAATAGTTCATTGCACTCATCTAACGTGTATCATATAATCTTATCAATCACCCTCTGTTGTTAGCTAAGCTGATTCTCTTTAAGGAAACATAATTTAAACTGAACAATCTTGACGCTGGTTCTCTGTAAAATTTGTGCAGCTATAACTCTGTTATGGAAATTTTCTCTTTGTTCAGTAGGTTTAAAATTCATCAATGAAATTTTTGTTTTGGAGAAGTATGGAGGTTCAGAAGATTAAATACCGGAAGACAAAAGGTGTAACACCCAGAAACCTAGTAATTAAACTGGAGCTTTACGTAAGGGTTCTAGAGCTTCACGTGGTGGTTAGAGTCGTAGATATGACTTCCCATACTAAAAATGAAGGGTTTAGGGGTTAAACGTCAAGGTACGACTCCCCAAGGACCAACCAAGGGTCCTTGAAGAGGACCCTAGAAAACCACCCAAATCTGCCCAAAAGACAGCCCACCCACGATTGGGGACCCATGCCCCATAGAGGGATCCACACCTCGTGGATGGGGTCATGGGTCAAGACCCCAAAAGTGGAGATTTAGGACTCCACCTATGGAGGACCTACATTTCCCGTGGGTCTACCAATGGCCTGTGGGTCGGGGTCTCGTGGGTGAGGCAACCTTGTCCTTAGGCGGTTTAAGTTGGAGTGTTAGGGAAATTTCTAGAATAAATTAGTTATTAAGTGGTGAAGTTTTATTAATAATTAGACTACCTATATAAAGCTATTAGTCCATTAATTAAGGTACTCTAAATCAGTCGTTTCAATTCACCAAAGAACCCAATTCCCTCAAAACAAATTATCTCTATAGAAAGAAGAAGAAGAAGAAGAAGAAGAGAAGCAAGTTAGGGAAAAATTCTCCATTGTTGTAAGCATTTTGAGGGTTTTATAATCAAGGTATGTTAGCTTATTCATCCATGCATTCTTCCATCCATGAAGCCCCCTAGATTTTCCCTAATTGTGAAGATGAACCCCAATTTTAGCTAGGGTTTCTTCCTATATTGTGGGTAGTGTTGAGTATGAATCCAATTGAGTGGATATTACTTGTTTATGATTTTTTTAAGTATTTAATCATGATGTTATGATGCTACTATATGCTTTACATTGTTAACCCTAGTCCAATTGATGAAACTGTAGTAATGTGGGTTTATGCCATGAAAAGTGAAATTGAGGATTCATAGATGATCTTCTAGAATTGATGACTTGTATAGTAATTGTTCATGAATGAAAGATTGTAGACATGAATTAAATTAGATTATAGTATATATGTTCGATCATGACTAGTGAAGCTTGAAGTTGAACCTTTATGATGATTTATGACTAGAATTTCTTAATAATAAAGCATGTGATTAGAATGCCTTGTAATCTAGGTTCATATGATGCTTTTTAAGAGGTAGAGTTATTAACAATAAAGACTCATAGTTATGTATGTTGACTTCTAGGGTTTGAAGTTAAAGCTAATATGATGAATTATGTATGTTAAGGCCCTAAGAGGGAAGTTCACTTGATGATGGTAGACTATTAGATAAAATTGTTGTGGAAGGACTTTACCCACCTAATCTACTTCATGAATGTTTGAATGCATAAAGAGATAGAGTCATTGAGTTAAGATGATATCCATGTCTAGTGGTTGGACCCTAGGTATGATGATTGTAAGTAAGTTTTTAACCTCAAGGAGGTGAAGTATGGGATTATGCTAATAGTAATTGAACTACTTGAGTTATGAATATATCCATGTCTAATGTAGTCATTTTAGATGTGTTGATTTAATATGAGATTTGACCCTTGAAAGGGAAAGATATGATATTATGCATGTTTAATGAAATTTAGTACATGATTTAGAAACACTTTGAGAGTAAAGTGAATATGCTCATGATCTAGTTGTTGTGTTGTTGAAAGGTTAGTCTCATATACACACTTATGCAAGAATATGATATGATGTGAAAGGTTTGTCACATGTAGTGATTCTATGGTTGGAAGACTAGTCTCACCTATTGAATCTATGAGCTTTAGTATGAGTTATGTTGGACTGAGTGTCAAGACACTCTTCCATAAATATGAATTTAAGTCAAGACTTAATATAAACTCAATGGGAATTATGATTAGCACTGAGTGGATATTGATATGAGATGGAAGCCCTCAAGATAATAGAGGCCGGGTTTCTAATAGTAGTCTCTTGAGATGGCAGACCTCATATTAGTAGAGGCTTGGCTTCTAGTTTCAATCCCCTTATCCTATAAACTATGTGCCCTCGTAGGTTACTTAGCTAATGGATCCACCTAAGCTAAGAATATGGTACTAGCTTAGGAAAATAGGACAACCCCTTTTCAGTGTGGGGTAGACACCGGATTCCATGTTAAGCTCACATGGTCTATGTTGATTAAGGATAATTCCCAAAACAGGAATATTAATTATGAACTATGGTTACTTAAGAAGCTTACTTAGTGTGTGTGAGAGTATGGGATCTTATTCATGCATTGCACAAGTATGCTTGTCACGACCCGGGGTTACCCCCTAGAAGTAACATGGTGTAATTGACCCCGAAGGGATTGCATACAATCCTCATAGCATATATGAACATAAAAGCATAGGAAAATAGAGATGAATTTAAAACTTTTCTTTACACTCGAAGTCTCTTATAAATGAAAGAGAATCTATGACACTATGTCTCAAACCATCTATTTTACTTGGAACAAAACTCTTGAAAATACAATCTTAGGGACATAGCCTTTACAACCAAAGTATAAAACATGAAAGTAAAGACATAAGGGACATATGGTTGAGCCCTCGAATACAATGAGGACTCACCAATCTTCTTCTTCTTGATCTCCTATGAACCTAGCCATGAGGATGGAATCCAATATCTCCAAAGCCTACACTTATAGACAATGTAGAAAGAAGGAGTTAGTACAAAAAGTACTAAGTATGGAAGCCATGCACAAAACCATTAAAACATGCATAAAAAGGGACATTTCATTTGAAATCATGCTATATGCCATTTTTGAACATCATCTTTCAAAATAGTTGGACAATGCAACCCATAAGGCAACTCACATACATTACATTATAACATGAGAGATATCATTATAATAACAAGCATAGTCTCCAACATCAACACAATACATATCCCAATCTTCACAATACATAGCCTCCAATCATAACACAATACAAAGTCAAATATCGAGATAATCTCATCATTAAGTAATCATCACATAAGCTACCCCTAAGGAACACTTGTGCAATGTATGGCGGGCATCCCATAATACCAACCCTACTAAGTACTCCTTTGAAGCTAATTTAGTCAAGCATTTCATCTTTAGACCTTATCCTAAGCAATAACCACAAATAAGGAAATAGTCAAGTACATTACTTGAATTATAAGGAAAGTCATTCATAATAACTATCTATTCAATATACATGCATGCATTCAATTCTCTTCATACAATAAAGGAACCATCCCATGACATCCTACGAAGTCTACTTGTACAATGGGGAAGTGAAGTCCCATACCCCCCACTCCTACTAAGTAAAACTCACCAAGAAGTCACAGTATAGTTCATGTCTCATTCATTATCTTTATTATATAGGGAAAGTAGCCATAACCAACATAGACTATAACGACCCGAGAGCACCCCCTAGTCATTATCGGCGTATTCGACCTCTCAGAGGTCTTATACAAGCCCTTAGCATTCGTCATAGCATTTATCATAGAAAAATAGAGGAAAAATTAAAACCTTTTCATAATATAACACAAGACCTAAGAGTCACCCCATTTAAACCTTTAATACAAAATCGGAGTACTACGTCTCAAGGTAGCCATCTTAAAACACGACTACAACACAAGAGGGTCACAACCCTTACAATACAAAAGAAACTACTATCTAGTACATTGAACTCAAGGAAACTCTTTAACATAAAGGTCATTGAATCTTTAAGGACACACTCGAACTTGGGAATAGTAAGCCAAGCTCATCACTTCTAGGAAAGGCCCTTTCGTCACCATCACCTACACTTGGTGTAAAAAGATGAAGAAGAATGGTGTTAATACAAGAATGCACTGTGTATGATAACCATGCAAATAGGCTTTTAAAAGGAACATTTAGTTGGAAACCATGCATCATGCCTTTTTAGAGAAACTTCAAGAACATTTAGTACAATAGGAACAATATAAACAACATACATCATCATACACATGGAAACCATTCATAATGGCACATAAAGCTACTTATAACATTTTAGGAACATTCAATGCATACAATACATTACCTTCCTGTTTATCTTAATTCATTTCCTCAAGCAGCCCTTAGGGAATACTTGGTGCAATGTATCACCTTAAGGTTACCAAGGGTGAACTTACATATAGCCTTCATCAATCCAACCACATATATTCATAGAGTCATAAGTACACCATAAGACATAGTCTTCACATAAGAACCATCACCTAAGACAACCCCCAAGTCACACTAGTGCAATGTGCAAGTAGCATCCCATAATACTACTCA
>JAJOOI010003186.1:0-31910 GCA_029582585.1 Solanum bukasovii | reverse complement strand
CTGCAGTGTGGCTCCCCAGCTCAGTTGAAGGTGGTGAAAGATCTCTATCTGTAACAGACACCTCTTTCTCTATAGATTCAATGGAGCGGATAGCTTCAGAGATGAGCTTCCTAGTTTCAATTAGCGACGCTTGAGCAACAGGGCTGTTATGGGCAGCCATTTCCAAGGCCTCTGCTGCCTTCTCAGCCTCAGCTATCAATGCTCTGCAACATTGTTAACACACCAAGAACTTATCAGTTACTACCTAGCAGGTTGATACTAATAATACAAGCGTGTAGAAATAGATATTGTCCTAAAATCCATAATTTAGACCTCTGTTCAGTTTGAGGTATAACATGCCCTGTTTCAAGATAATAGTTTACTCCACTATTACATTTCACCTCCTACCAAAAAAAGTTAAAAGACAAATGATATCATCAATATGTTTTTTCATCATTATAGTTGATGGAAACAAGCAAGGGTAGAAGCCCAACGAACCTTCTTCTTCAATCACCTTCCTTGCACTATCTTCCTTCTTTGGGAATGGGAAGGGGGATAGAAGAGTTGGAAGAAGGAAGGACATTCTAAATTTTTAACACAACCCCTTTGACTTACTTGTAAATCATTTAACGATTTTACATACAGATGTGGAAGATAGAGAGAGAAGGAAAGGAAGGGGAAGTCTACAAATCCTACTAAAGTTTATTTTGCTCTGGCTAGAATAACAGGAAGAATGAAAGAAGGAAACCAATTCTTCCCTGGTGTTCCTATACCTAACACAGAGACAAGTGCCAAACTCTTTTTCATTGAAGAATGAAAGAAGGAAACCAATTCTTCCCTGGCGCTCCTATACCTAACACAGAGACAAGTGCCAAACTCTTTTTCATTAAAGAATGTAAAGATATGACATTTGAGCCTAACTCAACCCCAAAAGCTAGCTCATAAGGAAAGAATTGTCCAAGTCCATACTCCATATAAGCAAATCGTTAGTCTATTCTCCAATCACCAATCAATGTGAGACTTTTACCTACTCTAACAAAGAATAAAATTATTTTTTCCGCCTTGCCTTACTTTCATTTCTCCCCCTCTCAGTTCCGAACAAAGTCTAAAGACATCACTCACTAAGTCACTGGAAATATATAGGAAAAACAAAATTCAAACTTCCCATAGAAGGAAGATTGTACTAATTAAGTTTCCTGTCAATATATGCACTAATGCTTCAGGTACAAATTAATAATTCCAGTCAATAACAATTTGGGGGTAGTCTTCTTATGCATTAAGATAGGCACGTCTTCATTCAGAGAGAATTTATCTATCACCGTTTTGGCAGCAATTGTATCAGGTTGCTATGAGGTTCATAAAATGACAGAGTGACCAGCAGACTTCAGATGGAAAGATGCTGAGATAACGAAGATTTAATAACAACTTACTTTGCTCTCATGACGGCTTCAATTTTCTTCTGGTCAATACCTGCTCTCTGTGCCCTGATATTCTTTAACATTTCTAACTTGGAACTAGCCAAAGGATCCTTGTACATTGGTGTGTTTTTTCTCCTCAATCGAACACGTTGAACTTGGCTCTTGGGCTCGGGCATTACCAGATTATCCAATTCATTAGCTTTCTTTTTCGGAGGGCTTCTTTTTCTGGTCTGCTCATCACTAGCAGGCCTTCTCCTTGGTCTTCTTTCAACCCCATCAGGTATTCCATGATATTTGGACAGAGCGGATTGGACCCGAGAACGGTAATCCTAGTTAGAAGAAAAGGTAGATTGGTAAAAACACCATTTTTTGGAAAGCTATCAAAATGTGAGGAAGTTCAAATTCACAGCCTTCAAACTCATAACTGTGACCCTAGTCAAAAGAATGGAGGCGGGTGAAAACGAAAAACATGTGGATGGAGGGATGGAGCTATTCCCAAAGAGAAGTCCAGTCCCAAAAAAGAAAGACACTTACAGGATCAGCCCATTTAGCTGCAATGGCCTCTGAAATCTTCCTCCTCTGTTCAGCAGATTTGGGAGCTCTCTTGTTACCCTTTAGTCTGGGCTTATTTTTCCTTTCTTGAACACTCTGTATCCACTCCTGCTCAAGCTGTTTGCTCAAAATCTCATAAGAGTCCCACTGCAACTCTTCCTCACCCAGAAGGCCCCTCCTAGAAGCTTCTGCAATTAAATTTTGCCACTCATAGTGGCAAGTTTCCTGGAGCCTCAACATCCCACGGCGCCTTTCCCAACCCATCCTTACAGCAACACCAATTTTCAACCTTGTTTCCTCACTGCAATTAAGGGGGAAAAAAATCTCCTTTAGCAATTTGAAACATACAATTTTCACAAATCTTCAATATTAATTTGAGGTTCTAGATAAAGAGGGTGATTTTACAATTAGGGATATGAAATGCTAAATTAGTACGATGTTGCTAGGTTCAATTGAATTCCCAAGGAAGAATTTAGTGATGAAGAGATTAAAGCTCGCGCATTACTGCCATGTCAACTGAAGGCATTACCTTGCAATGTGACTGTTGCACACTCATTTGGCAGTGACTTTAGTGAAGCGTGAGTTTCACATATTGAAGCACAAGTTATCATGAAACAGGAAGCAACGGTTGGTCCAATACTGTATTCCTATTGTGCAGGTTATTTTTCACTCACACCTTGATTAAGAGACTCCACTATGCTATCAAAAGGGTGAAAAAACGAATTTCAAGAATAATTTGCAAAACCCACCTTTGAGCATGCCCCAGGTTAACCAACTTCATTTTCACCTGTATAATTAGAGCATATCAGTAATATTGTCAAGCAAAAATTTTAAAGCATGACGTTAAATGGATATCATAGCTGACTAAAAATTAACTGGTTATCTCAGATTTTACTAGATCATTTGCACAAGCCACAATTTGAACAGAAATGAACAATATCTTAATAAGTTGTTGACTGAATAAAACAATGGTTATTTCAGACACCAAAATGAAGGGAAAGAAAAAGTCACACCCTGTCCAGGAAAAAATGTTGCAGCAAGATCAACAACGTAGCTAGTGTAAATGCCACTAACTGATGGTTGTGAGTAGAAAGTTGTCTAACATACAAGTTTTAACACTGTTGGAATCATCACCTAACCGCATCTTCCTCTTCTTTAAGAAAGAGGCACTCTACCTCTACAGGGAACATTTTGAATGCAAGCTTTTCAAGTATAAAACTGGTTAGTTCACAATTGGATTCAAACAATTCAAAGGAATTAAATGTGTTGATACAAAAGGAGATTCAAACACTCGTACAAATTCACAAAGGGCAAAAAAATATCCCATATGAATTAGGATCTTGCATATCAGTCCCACATTCTGGAACTCCTATCTGCTCCTCATTGTGACTTCGAAAATCACTTTGACATGTGCCTATGCAGGTAAGGCACATGAAGGTATGTATATATTTCTACTATATATAGCTTTGCTGGGAAGAACTAAGTCATGCATATACAGATGACCACATAGCATAGTAGAAATGTGGATAATGTCATAATACTCACAGATGAACCAAGTTCAATATCGACTCTTTAAGTTATTTTCTCAGAAATGCATAATGAAGTTTACTGAGATTAATGACATCCAGAGAATGACACTAAATACTGAGAGTTTGAAAAATGACAAATACAGTTATATCTCAAACTTCTCCAAGATACCCTGAGGGCATGTGCCTAAAATGTAATAAAGAGTATTGATTCTCTAGTCCCACACTGCAGCCTTAAACGGGTTTGAACCTAGATGAATGACCACAAAACACATCTTCCAGCTGAAGTAAGATTGAGGAGAAAATGTTAATTTGTACATTCTGCTCAGATCCACCTTAGTTAGATCCTACTTGCGTTCTATTGTACCTTTTCATTGGTTCCCCATAGTTACTACTGTTTCCAGAGCACTGTAGGGGTTCCCTCTTCTTAATCAAACTCTCATCTTTTACTACTTCATTCACTAAATTATGCTTACATGACATCACCTTAGGATCCTGCATTGCAAGCCTTGTACGTTCTCGAATTCGTTGTAAAGTTTCTGCAGATGGTTCAAAAAACATGCTTGAAAATATTAAAGCTTATCCATAACAAACAGCTGAAAAGAATTACTGGGCATGCTCTAAGTACCTGGACTGTGCTTCCTGCCTTTATTCCACGGTGTGTTCCCTTTATTAGCTTTGGATATCCTCATCCGCCGCAACTTCTCTCTCTCATTCAACTCAGCTTCCTCACTTGCCGACTGCTGCTCCACAACAGCAGAAGTTGAACTTGCTGCATATTTTCCCATCCTCACACCACCAAAGTTGCTTTGTTCCTCATTGGTTTGGGTATTCTTGGTGGGTCCTTTTTCGAGGGTAGCTACTGCCCTTATCATCAACCCACTCCGAAACAGCTTAATTCTGGAATTCGAAGGTTTTTGTGGTATTCGGAAGGAATTCCAAGTAGATACAAATCTAATCTCATTATTGTACAGAAGTCTAGTCGCAAAGACATTGTGAGAACTAATTGAACAGACATTGTTCCTAAAACAAGGCTGTGTAGTAGCTATATCTGCGGAATAAAACATGACGGCTACTTCAGTACATATCCCAAATAGGCAACAGGTTTTGCCCAACTAACAAATTTGAAGAAAGAGAGTGAAAATTCAAAAGAAAAAGTGGTTGAATTCACCTAATAAAGGCATGGGGAGCTCATCCAGTCAAACTCCAAGTCGCACAAATTCAAGAAGAGAAACGGAATGCTATGTGTTGTTTTTCAGATTCCATACACCAACTACTAGTCGGTAGGGGCAACTGTACTGAATTGAAATCTCTTGTTTTATTTGGGGTTTAGTGTTGTTGGAGTGAAGAAGATAACAGAGAAAGGCAAAGGCGGTTGCAAGGGAGAAGCGGGAGAGAGAGGGGTTTGGGTTTTGGTGACACAGCGATAGCCACACAACTTTCGTTTGTCCAAAAGTTCACAGGCCGCTGGATAATGGTATTATCAAAGATTTTTAAATTTGACGCATAAATTCCAATATGTGTGACAACTATTTTATTTCATTTCTTACCTATCTAATTTTTTCATATATTTAATAAAATTATTTGATGAGCTTTTAAATTTGATACAAAAATTTGTGGGTTAGCTTGCTCCTTTGTTATTTTAACGGATACTTATATAAATTATGAATAACTTCATTAACCAAGATTTTTAGGCAGATAGAATGATACCTAGTATATAGTATATTTTTCTAAATGGACAAAATAATTAGGGTCAACTAAAAAAGAAAAAGTGTACAATAAATAATTAGGAACAGAGGGAGTAGATAATATAACCTCAATTTCCAAATATGTAACCCTTAATTATATTAAACAGTAGCAGTTAACTATAACACGCTATTGATTTCGACATTACTGTATTATTTAAAAAATTATGTTGATCAACTTTTGGTCAAGCGCCTCTAGAATAGCGCTTGTTTGACAATAAGCTTAAAACTTATCTGTACACGGCTAAGCTTAATAGTAGCAGCAGCTGCAATTTTTGCAACGTAACTACTGAGTACTATTTTGTCTTTGTATATTTTTTGGCTCCCCTTTTTCATGTAAATTATTTGACCATAATGTTGTTTACCTTTTCATTCAGCACAACTTCGTGCCCTGCACAGCACGCCTGCTGCTTTTGATCAAAACTTCAAACTCATACCATTTCATTTTGAATTCCACAATATAAGCCGTGAATTCAGCTCTTCCTTCTTAATTCGTTTAGTCAAAAGTCAAAACCAAAATCCTTATTGATAATGCTGCTGTTTAGAGTCAATTAAATTATATTCAACAACCATGTAAACAAAAAACCTCAAACCATACACTATAAATATAACACATGCAGGGGAAAACAGGGAAGACATCAAACGAAAAACAAATTAACTAATGGCACAAGTGGTTTCTCCAAGCACATCATCATGCAGTAGTGAGATGATAGCCGTAGCAGTGATTGCAGCATTTCCTATAATGTCCATAATAACTGCACACAAAGATGCATTGTTGTCGATTGTAATCGCCTCTAAATATAGCATTAGTACACAAAAACAAGATAACAATTGTGTAGATGATCACTTGACATGTATAATATGCCTTGCCGATATTTCTTTGGCTGAATCCCGGCGAGTGCTTACCATATGTGGACATGAATTTCATACTCATTGCGTTGATTCTTGGCTAAACATCAATTCAATTTGCCCTCTATGCAGAATTCCAGTACCTGCTAACATTTCTATGAGATCATGTACCAAAAATCGCTTCGTTTCGTCGTTGATATCTGCTGTGGATAACATTTGGAATTGGTTTCTTGATCCGCTTAGCTCTGAGGTCATTGCTTCCCTTACAAATATGGAATGCCTGAGCTAAACAAATAATTAGCAACACAACACGACACTGTAATTGCTTAATTTCTCACTAGTTTAAATTTGTTTAATTTTGTTTTTTTTTACAGGAAATTAAAATTTCATATGAAAGTTCATTAATTATGTACAGTTATATCTTTAAAAAAAAAAAATTGATGAGATTTTTGAAATTTGATAAAAAAAAAAATCGGGGGATTAGCTTGACCGCCTCCATTATTATAATAATAGGTACGTGATATTTAGTACAAATTACGAATAACTTACACCAAATTTTAGATAAATAGGACGATCACCTAATATATATATATATATATATATATTATTATTTTTTATGGTTGAAACGCAAATTCTTTTATAAAAATTATTTCTTTTTATTAAAATTAGAAGTATAAAATATTATGTGAATTTGATTAATTACTAGATCACATCTTGAATATAGTTTAGTTTTCAAATATTGTATTGTAAATTTTGAATATTTTGCAACATATATTATGGTAGCTAGAGTGCATTCCCCAACTATATATTTTGTGTTTTGTATTTTTCTTGTGTTTGACCAGAATGTTATTCTACCTGACTTGCCATGTTTTGTTTACCTTTCCATTCAGTTGTTTCGTGCCTGCTGTTCATGTCGCAATTCCAACACGAAATATTCAGCTCCTTTCTCATTTACAATATATACTTGTTAAAAGCAAAATCATAGTAATCCATAATGTTGGACTAGTCAATCAACAACCTTTGTAAACAAAAAACCTCAAACCATGCACTATAAATAAATATAACACATGCAGATCACCACATATTAAAACGATCGAAAAACAAATTAATTAATGGTTTCTCCAACTCCAAGCACATGATCATCAAGCAGTAGTGAGAGCAGCATTTCCTATATATACTAACTGCATATAAGGGTGCAGTCAAGTAGTGAGACGATAGTCGTAGCAGCGGGTGCTAACCATATATATATATATATATGTTGGCATTCATGGATTTCATACTCATTGCATTGATTCTTGGATAAACATCAATTCAATTGGCCCTCTTTGCACAATTCCTGTGCCTACGAACATTACCAAAAATTGCTTCGTTGATATCTGCTGTAGACAACTTTTGGAATTGGTTTCTCCGCTTAGTTCGTTGTGAGGTCATACTTTCCCTTACAAATATGTACTGATCTAACCAAATTAGCAACAGGAGATATCAGACAATCATTATTCTAATTTGTTTTTTTTTTTTTTACAAGAAATGAATTAATCTCTGTATAGAAAATTTCTTATGAAAATGTACAGTTTTACCAAAGGTTTGGTCTTACTTACTGATTACATTTTGAGTAATAATGTTGCCTGTATGATGTAGGAGATGACCGAAAACAACGAATATTAACATAAGCTGTTTGAATCTTGATAAAGATGAGCATTGGTCAAGACTTTGAATATATATATAGGAAGTGTTTTTTTTTTGTCAAAAGTGCTTTTCTAAAAAAAATATTCTTTAAAAATAATAGTTTAATTAATTTGAAAAACTTTTTTGTCAATAATTTATGCTTGATCAAAGTTTCAAAAACGCTTTAACTTTTTAACTAATGAATTTTTTTTTTGCTATTACTTAGTTTGGCCGACATAGGTGATTTAGATTAATTTCTTTTATTTATCAAAACCAATAATGTTAGTTTGTAAGATTTATGAACCAGACCAACAATAGTTGGTTTTTGTGATTTTTATTTCTACGATTTGATATGATTTATGGTTTAACAGTCTCTTTTAAACACTCTTAGCAAAAATACATTTGACTTTCCGATTACATAAGTTATAAAACATGGTGTTGTTGATTCATGTGATATTTTGATGATTAATAACTAAAGTAAACTTATGTAAAAAAAATGGTTTAAGTGTTTTTATTTGAACATATTATTAATTGGGCTAACTATTATTAGCATAAATAGGCTGGATCATGTGTTAATGTTGATGCGGAATATGAGGAGCAGGGAGAATTTGAATGTGTGACCAAATGACGTATTCAAAGTTTTATCCATGAGTTCTTGTAATTCATAAATTTAATTATTATTGTGAAATAATTTGAGATGAATTAGAGGTGCACTTATATTCACTAAGCACTTTCCTCCGTTTGAAATTATTATAAATTTTAAATTGTTGAGTAGTGTTTTTCCATTGAAGTCAAGGAAGTTAACAAATGGTCAAATGAGAAACTTCCCCACAAGTTAAGAAGGCGGCCAGAATTGTTTATTTGAAACTCTTCTCCCTATGCCGCCATGTTGGGAGTCTTTTGGTGACTCTTCTTTTCCCTCCTTCCACTGTCGCAGTCAAGCTTAGACTCCATTTTCATCTTCTTATTTGCTTTTTCTACTTTTAAACTCCCCCCATTCACCTTCTAATTTGACTCAATTAGAGTTTTGCATTTTTCCCCTTTAAAATCTCTTTCCAAATCTGCCCACTTTTCACATCATACTCCACAATTCCTTAGCTGAATTCTCTACATGTTATTGGGTTTCATCTATTCGATCGACTCTCAAATTTCAAACTTCAAAATTTTGCTTCCAAAATTCTAGATTTCACTCTCACTAGTTATCCTAGCCTCTGTTTTTTCTTAAAGAAAGAAACTGAAAATGGGAAGTGGTAAATTAGGTGATTTAGGTATGATTGCGATCACGGCTAAGATCATGATGGCTGTCGTTGTATTTCTCTTCTTTGCGGTGGTCTTGGTATTCTTCCTTCACATATACTCCAAATTTTTCACGAGAGAGGACGCCAACCCGAACGACGACACAAGGCGTCGCCGCCGTCGTTCGACTTTGCTGGTGGTTATCAAGAAGTGAATGCACTCCGGAGAGGCCTTGACCCTTCCATCCTTAAAACCATACCCGTAATTCCATTTGATACCACGGATTTCAAAGATGGATTGGAATGCTCCGTTTGTCTTAGTGACGTTTGTGATGGTGAAAAGGCGAGACTTTTGCCTAAATGCAATCATGGGTTTCATGTCGATTGCATTGATATGTGGTTTCAATCTCATTCCACTTGTCCTTTATGCCGAAACCCTGTTTCAGAAATGTCCTCTACGAAATCCACCATTGTAGAATCAAATTCCGGGGCCATTAGGGAACCAGTAGAAGAAGGCTCAGTAGCTTCCACAGAGACACGAAATTTACCGACTAATGTTTTGTTCTGGGGAGATGAAACTACTACATCATCAGCATCCACAAGTACTAGTAGGCCAGATGGGGTTTTGATGATTGATATTCCAAGACAGAATAGTGAAGAGGCAGAAGAAGAACAGAAAACACCAACACCGACACGATTGAGATCTTTAACGAGGCTTTTTAGCAGTTTGAATCCTTGCAGTCCCAGAAATGTAGATGTAGAACAAGGAAGCAGGGGGCAGAGCTAGAGATTGTTACACCTCTTGAATTTGGAGAGGAGTGGAATCTTAGGAACTATATAATTTACTAGGTTAAAGTTAATTGATTGATTCTTGATGCAGATGAGAAGTTGTGTGCAATCTTTAGATGTCTATGTATTGTATATGTGTAAAACAAATTGCTAGGGCCAAGGGGCTTCTCTGTTTGAGAATTGAGGGGAATCTATCTTCTCTTACAGGAGAGTATTAGGAATTTTTTTTTGTTATTAATGTGAGTGTTCATTTGTTGTATGGCTTCTACAATTCATTGTAAATCTATATTACAGCTTACTCGAAATATCATGCAGGCGTTTGGACAATAGTTGGTTGAAATTTGAGAGTAGTTTGCAGTAAACATGTTGTTTATGATATAGCTGCAGTAAAAATGAAGCATTATGAGTGTGTCTGATTTTCCTGAAATTCGTCAAACAAAATGTTGATGTTGATGCTATTCAATTCTAAACTCCAAAATCATGGGTGAATTCAGAACCTATTCCTAGACTAGCATGTGATGATGAAAAAAAGAACCTGTTCCTTGCAACAAATGCAAATTCTTTTTTGCATATGATATTTGTTTGCATTCACCGAACACATAGATTCACACATACCTGTAGTGTCTGCTAAATTAAACCTACCCTTTTGCAATCTTAAGTTACCAGATAAACAGGTCCATAAGATTGAACATCAGGAGTACTATTCTTAACCTTGTGAAGACAGAGATAAGGTATTTCATTGTCCACTCTGTTCATTGGACTGAACAGATATGTTAGGGGCCCAGACAAAGGCTTATTGGGCCTTCCAGCTATAGTACCTGGCCCGCTGATCCCCGGCAATGGACCAGAGACACATCCACGCTTCAGCTTGTTAATGGTAGAGCCTTTTGAAGTTTCTCTGCTCCCCTCATTCTTCTTCTTATCAGTCCTCAGCCATGAAAACAGAGAGCTTTTCCATGACTTCTTGCAAGTTTTCTTAACATCATTTCCAAAATTGTTGTTTCTCAGTTCCACAGAACGTGGAGGTGTAGCACTGAATTTCCCTTCAGATACATGCTTTCTCGCTTCTGACAAGAACTGTAAAATGCGCGAGTCATAAATCATCAAATGTCATCTAGCTGGTAATGAGAAACGGATTCAGAATATAAACTATTGAGTGTCTTACCACTAAATCTACAGTACTTTCAAAAAATTAAAGGTTCAACATTTAATACCCACTTGAGCCTGACTCAACCCAACTGGACCATGGATCGGAAATCAAAATGGGGATAGACATATGACTCTGCTATCATGTATAGACAAAGTGGGGAGTAACTTATCTCATTACTCAAAAGAATACAATGATATTAATACACAAAGAGAATAAGCTAACTACAGTAACAACATATTCAAATCTCTAAAAGTCACCTATACTATCATATAAATACACAACTGTAGTGATGTTGTAAACAAAGCAGGGCAGACAGGTACATTGTATATACCAAGGTTAATTCCTTCTTTTTTTTTGGGTGTATAAAGTAAAAAAATGTTGAATCACTTATTGGAAACTATGCCTCCACCACTGAATAAAAGATAGAAACTTTATATGAGCTGAAGATAAAAGGCAAAAAAAGAATTGACTTACATCCGTAAAGTCTGTGTGAGGATCAAACTCGTAGCCACAATAGTCCCTACCTTCATATTTTGGGTATATGGGAAACTTGTTCATATTTTGCTCCCTGGAATTTCAAAATGCAGGTTCAAGTTTGAGCCATGTGAAGTGAAAATTTTCATCAAGTCTTACAAATCATGCCTATACATTTTGTTCATTGCAGAAAGTATGAGGGCTCCCCTAATAATAGTAGATTCCAAATGAGAAAAGGTACTTTTTTTGAAATAAAGATGGAAAGGCCAGCTAAGGCTTTTCTATATCCCATGAGAGTTGTGTATGAAAAAGCTGGTTGGTTGGATAAATTGGATTAGTTAAGGAAAGCTATATTTACCAATGCTTAACAATGAAAGGAAGGATCAGCATAAGCAACTGTATTTATTGGTTGAAATGGATCACACTGTCACCATCATTACAGAGACCTAAATAACACTCCGTAATTTAAAAAAGAAAAATCGATGAGTATGGATTTTTTTTCTTTTTTACAATTTCATAAAGGTACATACCTAAGGAAAAGAGTTTCTTCAAAACAAAGTGCTGTAGCAGTTGACTCTTGAGTTTTTCTGGAGTGAGGTGAAGGATTTGAATTCATGAAGAAATTAATGTTGGTAACAAGAGTGAGAGAGACGTAATCATATCTCAGAGAGTAATTAAATAGCAAAAGCAGGGAATAAAGGCAACCTTTTTGTTAACGTACGATTTCACCACGTCTCCACTGTATAAACTATATAGTAGGTAAGTAATAAATATAAAATGGATTGTATTAAGATGTGAAATTTTACGGCGCAATTTTTGGAGTGGAGTTTTAGGCGAAAGGTTTTATTATTACCTAGTGGACGACAAGGCAATGTGAAAAGAGGCATCATGCCAGCAGTCATGGGTTTCAACTTTCAAGCATGGCTTAGACTACATTGGATTTTCATCTCTCTTTACATAAAATTGATTATTCTTTTCATTGATCTACCATTCAAATTTAGTTGATTGATTGATAAGTCTCCGTTTCCCATAAAGAAAAACCTCAGATTTTAGTGAACAAGTATAAACCAGTCACGAGTGAGAAATAATTGGTTTAGTCAGCTATACGAAATAGCTCATCAAACACGTGAACAGCAGCACAACGGAAAGCATTAGTAATGACAGGTTGCCTTTTTATGCCACATTTTCATACTATATATAATTTTACCAGAAAGAACGATAGACTTTATACTTATACTAGACCTTTCAACTTCACTTGTCAAGCCTATAACTACACATGTCTGTCTATATATTATATATACCTCATCCCCTCCCTGAAAAAAATAGGAAAAAAAAGAAAAAAGACTAACGAAGAAGAATAAACCCACATTTGCTAACTATAAACAGACAAAGCAGAAGGAAAGGATTAGCTCCTGCAACTCTGAGCCCTTCACAATAAAAGCACATTATGTTATCTTTCCACTGACGTGCACAATAGGAAAGAGAAGCCCATTAGCTAGATTAAGAGATTAGTTAGATCTCCACTTAAGAGTCATGCCTATACATTCCCCCTAGGTAAATCAAAAACCTAAAATATTAGATGAAATAACAGGAACCAGGAGCGGGGATGACTACGTATCCATGTGATATGGGGGTGGTCTGTTCTTCACCGTAGTGCACAACACAAGATTCCAGTCATCAAAGCTGAAGCAGAGGCAGGGCCATTACAACACCAAAAATTGAAACTAGCAACAGCAACAACCAAGTTGGGACGGATTTCCTCTGTTGGTTTTTGACGTCTTTTAGAGGCTTCACTCTGTTCACTTCATCCTTCGTGGAATTGTCATGCTCTTCCAACAAGGGTCTAGACTTTTCTGCTCCAGCTGGCATGGATGATACCTGCTCTGGAACAGGCTGCGACGGAAGCTGCTGCTGTTCATACTTCTCCACATACTCGGGAAACAATTTCCTAAAGGTTGGGCTATCATAAAAAAAATAGAGAGTAAGTTACCCTCCTACCTAATAAAAACGTAATAAAGGAAAATACACACGGTAAAATAGCATATCCATCTCTCATGCAGGAGATCTTGAACAGTGGAGACAAAATCTCGGGGCAATTATACAAATACAACACAACAGCAAGGAACTCGCAGTCAACTCACTTTTTACAATTAAAAGCCAAGGATGCCTTTGCAAGCTTCTCCTTCTCAGCAACTGTTGTTGATACACTGCCCGTGGTAGGACTATTGTCCATCTGCAAGTAATAGATAGTTAGAACGCGAGATAGCAACTGTATTATGCAATGCATGTTCAAACCCCAACATACTTTGCAAAAAGAAATGATTCAACAAATGAAGAAAAGGTTATCTGAGCAAGCAATCAACTTATCAGTAAACCACCTATTCATAACTGCAGATAGAAATCGGAGAATTGGTTCATGTTTCTGAATATTTTTGGTGTTCATGCCAGCTGGTCTGAGTAAAGCAACCATCAGATGGAAGGGTCAAAAGATAGACAAGAAGCATAGAGAAGTTTGGAGAACAGTCCCTTTGTGCATTTTTTGGACAGTGAGGCTAGATGGAAATATTAGATAATTTGAGGGCGAAGATCATATAAACTGGCAGAGGACATCATCATAGAGGTGATAGAACATGGAAGTTTAGAATACTTTTCTTGGTAGGCAGACGTAGAGCCACAAAGGGAAAGTATGATGGGGAAACTTCACCAACTACCAGACTCCCTCCTTTTCTCCTATACCACTCAGAGGTAGCTTTTATGCTATAGCTCAAATGATCTTTAATGTGATGGGATGACTTCAGATTGTCCTCAACCTCTACCAGGGCTTCCGTGCACAGAGACAGATAGAACTCAATTGTCCAGACACATGCAAAAGAAATAACATTTTCATAAAAGGAAAAGCACAAAGTAAATAAAGCATGATCTGAAAATACATAAGCAGATGAAATGGGAACACCAGGAGTCATTATAAGTTGCATTAGTAGAACGAACTTTACCATAAATGAGAGCAGCCCTGTTAGTATGCTGCATGCAGAACAGGGAAAAGTTAGCCCGAGCAAAGAAGAAAAAAACATCTCATTTTAGCTGTAAGAATAAATAGACATGTTTTTGCTAATTTGTTTCAACAAGAAATCAGAAACATGTTAAACAAAAAAAACAATAATAAAATATTTATAACAAAGTACACACACATGGAGTGCAACTGAGCAGATGGTGTTTGAGATTTCATATCATTGACTCCAACTTGGAATTGAGAGTAGTTTGCCTTTGTCGTTGAAAGAGAAGAAAATTGGTAGGCAAACGAATTAATTCAAGCAAATTTACATGGAATGAGTAAATGGGACTTAAAAAAGGAGGGAGACAGGGCACAGGTTTAAGCTAAAGTGGAGAAAAAGAGAGGGACTGGCAGCCTGGGGATAGGGCATCTGTTTGTGGGGTGGGGGGAGTCTGGAGTGCAGTGAGGTGGGTCTCAGGTGGCAGGGAGATACAGAGGAGTGGTCCTGAAAACAAAATTTTTCATAAGTGAAAACACATATAACCTCTTCGTTAAGAAATAATGTTTGCTTTTAAAAGTGGAAAGAGTGATATATATTTCCTTGTCATGGAAGAAACGAAAACATAAACTCTTTTTAAAAAAAAAATTGCAACAATGATTTGATTTTCCTAGTCATTACAAAAACAAAACCAGACAAGGTTTTTTGGTTACCAAACAGGCACTAAAGAAAGTATTGCCAGACAAATAAGCATTATTTATTGTTTGCAACTCATTACCTTGACACAGACCACATTGGATTCCAGCTCTCTGGATGGACTGTGAAGAAATAAGGCAACAAAGGTTAAGAACAGACAAAGATCATCACAAAGCAACAGAAAACTGTGACAATTAGGCAATTCTAAAAGCACTTACAGTCACTCATAGATAAGCAAATTTTCTTTTGCGTCATAAATCTTCCGTTTGGAGTAGTCATACTACAGAAAAAGAAAGCATATGTGCTGTAAAAATCAGCAGGAACAAAACCCTCAAAAGCATGGAGACAACCTAGGTTGGAGAGTTGAAACAAGCAAGGGAATTTCAAACTCATCTGAAGTTAGACTACCTGATCCCTGGAGGTTTAAATGGATATTCTGGAGGAAACTTGATCTTCCCATAATAAAATCCACCTAATGATAGGAAGCGGTATCATTTCATGAACAACAATAAAAGGAGCATAAGTTAATTCCAGAAGAATAACAAATATACAAAAATGACAGGAAGACGGGTTGGAGGAACGAGAGTGCTATCACCCAACAATATCAGCTAATCCAATAATTTAAATACTGAACTCAGAAAAAAGTAGCGACCTGCAAATGGCGTTCCTTCACTCCCCTCCAAAACATAATCTGGACACACAGTTTAGATAGAAGTAGGACCATTAGTAATATCAAAGCAAACAAATGACGAATTAATTGATCAAGAGAAACCAAAGGAAAAAAAGGAAAACAAAAGGAGGGCCACTCCCTGCAAATAAGTCTAGTCAGTTATATTAATTAGAAATACTGCTACATTTTCATAAACTTACTTTACTTGTAAAGAAAAAAGAAAAGAGACAATTTTACTCCATAATTGACTGCAAGAACATGAACAGAAGTAGGACTCACGCCACTCAAGGATATCATTCGGAGAAGGGCGGGCCACAACATGGGAAACAGGTTCCTGCAATGGAGAATGCATCACTACCTTAGAGTGTTGTACAACATAATTAAATTTGCATGGTGTAGAATACTCTAGCCCATAGAAGGCATAGGAGGACGTCATCAAACATGAGTAAGTCCATGAAATAAAACATTCTCCAAGATATGACAGGAATTTAAGCACACAACTTGCATATCTTCAGGCCTAGCAATGGTGTGGAGGGAAGCAAGAACCCACCATCGCATAATTAACAATTACTAGTCTTAGTTTACATGCGTTGCAAATAACTATAGACTGAAATAAAGTATCAGGTAATGCTTCAAATGTAGAGCAATAACCAGCAACTAAAAGGTTACGTACTTTACAAAGTGCTCTATATTCCTTCTGAAGGCGCTTTACACATGCTTTTTCTGCCATGTCTTAGCTTCAAAATATATTGAAACTAAGAGAGTGCTGCAAAGCTTTCCTTATCCTCTTGACCACCAAAGAAATACAACAACCTGTAAACATATGAGATGCTTAACAAACCCAGGAATTCCAAAGTTATTAAACATAGAGAATATAGGGCATTACATTTCCAGGTAGAATAGTGCCCAAGAAAAACTATTAAGTCCACAAAAAAATAATGCAGGAACAAAAAGCGGGTAACGCCAGCTAAGTCTGTTCCCAGTAGCAATTAGGAGCAGTGGTGGAGCCAAGAATTGAAGGATAGAGGAAGCTTACAAAGAGAAGCGAGCAACATGTATTTTCAGAGAAAACAATAAACAGGGAGCATCAGAATATATTTTAAAAGGTTTCTTCTAGACTCTCATATTTCCTAACTTAAACAGGCCAATATCTTCACATATTCTTAATAAAGGCAGTGTCCGGGTCAACTTTACTCATCTCAATGAATGCATTGGGTACCTGCCACCTCCCATACACACAAGTACCCAATAACTTGGTCCGACGAGGCTTAGGTAGATGACAAAAGATGCGTTCAATCAACAGTAAATATTGGACAGGACTCAGGAGACTGTTGATCAAGAACCCTCCACTTTCAATCAAATGAATTAGTCACTGGGGGAGGGGAGAAAACACTGTGGACACCCTGAGGAGTGAGGAGAGGGTTTACTGTTGAAAAGAAGAATTAAGAGAAATATTGTTCAGAATTGCCAGGTCATTTACAATACGCATCCATATTGTGCATTTGAATTTCAAAAGGACAACTATCATAGATAATACAGGTCACTGACAAACATCAGTCCAGATTATAAGATTGGAAAAATAGGGTGTGATGGAAATAGTGACTGAATAAAAATTCTAGCCAGCAAACAAATGCACTTTCTTCTGACTAGGCCTAACATTCATTTTGCTTCACCAAGCCCTTCTGTTGGGGTATCACCTCTTTACCAATCCTCCCTTCTCTTCAGCAACAGATTGGATTCTTCCTGGACTTTGAAATGTGTATAAACCGTAAGTTTGTAATCAAATGGACAAATGTTTCCCACAAGTCATTATATTCAGCCATACAAAGAATAGGACAGGTTTCCAAAGTAATGAGGGCAAAGAATAATGGAATAAGAGAAAAAAATATTTTTCTACAAGTGAAAAACAAGTTAGCTAGAATAAAGTAGGATGTTTGTAAAGAATCCAGTCTTCAACTGAAAAGCCTATACTATTTTTTTCATAAGAGGAACCAACACGTATCAAGTCCTTACTCTATAGTACACAAAGTTTTTCTTTTTGATGGGTCTCTATAGTACACAAGGTTCAAACACCAAGAAAGATTCTACATACCCAAGCAATGTGGAGGAAAGGAGTGAAAAAAAAATTATCAGAAAAAGGCATGAAGAGTTTTTGCTTTCTTTCTTAGAGTATCCACGACCAATCATGGATGGGGATTGAATGTGAGTACAAAATCATTGGCAAAACTATGGAATATAGCCAGCAGATAATACTAGCGAATGGATACCGTCAAGCATGGCATATCTTTCTTGGTAGAAGGTTTGACATCTATTGTTTTCCACTCGTACGGCTGTTACATTAGAAAAAGTTCAATGCCGTACAAGACATCACCTTTTACCTCAAATGACACTTTCATGGACCAATGCCCGTCAAGATATCTTGAGAACTACACTCCATTCATCTGGTTATTTAGATATTTCTAGTACTATATAGACAACCTAATGAAAGAATTTTTCTTAAAGCAAAAAAGTGAAAGCAGTTGCATCTATAAGAAGATTAAACTCTATCTGGTCCACATTTGATTAGGAATAGGTCTTGTTTTATTGCCTACCTTAGAAAAATAATAAAAACCAGATATACTAACATCTATGATCACATCTTTATTTCTTTCCCCGAATTTCTAACCTAAAAAATAATAACTATCAAATATTCAAAGGAAAACAAGTGATGGAAATGCTAGGACTAGAAAGGAGGAAATAGTTCAGAGCCAAAACACGCAATTCAGCGAATAAGTCCTCCAAGAAACCGGAACTGACAGAAATTAAGTACATTACTAACGAACATAAAGCACATATTCTCAAATTAAAACACTATTGATTATCAACACCGTAGACCAAATAGCCGAGAGACATACGCATCATACAAACAAGAAAACAAATCGCATAACAATCCAGGTAATCAGATCGAAATTCATTGTCTTCGTATCAAAATTAACGAAGTAAATGACACAAGAACATGTACATACATAAAGAAGATCATATATTACCGAAGATCTTGCGGAAATTGGAAATTGAATTGGGCGAATTGAGATTTTCCAGAATCTGATGAAGATCTACTTCAAACGGCTGCGAGTTGAGGAAGAAAAAGTAATTGAAGAGAAGCTTTTCTTGGTTTTCGGCTTGCAGATGATGGACACTGACCCGACTCCCGAGCCGAAGCTGAGTCCGATAATTCAATTCGATAAAAAAAAAATGAAAACTGACCACTACGTGTTGCTTATACTCCTAATCTTTGATGGACGAATTTACCCCTATTAATTGTAACTTCGCCGACTTATCCTTCTCCGCGTGGCACTGTCGCGTCCATATTATTGGTATTGTTAATTGGGTTAAGGGGCCAAATAATTTCTTAATTATAAATTTATATATAATCTTTTGGAATATTTTATTTATAAAATAAGAAATTACTAATTTTAAGGTAATTTTTATACGAAAAATTTAAAATAATTTATGGAATTAATACAAAAAAAAAAAAAAAAAGATGTCTAGACTCTTTTTATAGTTCAAAATCGGTAGGGATGGAACATAATGAAGTGACGAGTTCATATAAATAACTTTGATTCTAACATTGTATTTGCAAAAAATATATATATAAATGATATATTTAGAATCCAATAAACAAAAAAAAAAAAATCAAAAGTATTAAGTTAAAAAAAAAATTTAAAAAATCTAGCTTCCACTTCTTTAAATTCAAAGAAAATAACAAATTAATAAGTTAAAGACAAGGCAAAGAGGGATGGATAGACTCCAATTAGAAAATGTAGAAAGAAACTTATTCTGTGCTTTACATAATTTTATTTTATTTTTCTCACGTATTGATGGACTCAAATCTTATACTTTTGGATTTACAAATTTTGAATCCACTAACTTATGATCCAAAAAATCAAGTTTCTCACAATTAATAACAATTATGATTATGAGAGATGCAAAATAATATTTTTAAAATTATTTTCCACGATAATTATCCATAATAATAACATAATCAATTTTATTAATCGCGATTGAAAAATGATGACTTGCTTGTGAACGTGTCTTTCAAGTTCTTGTATTTGTCATGTTTCTTCATCACTATGACACTATCCTATCTTAAATGCACATGCCTCCAAAAGTAAACGTGTTCTTTATAACAAAAGAAAGAAAAAAAGAAAAAAGCTTTAACTTTAAATTAGCATAGACGGTTATATGATTAGTAAATAATTAGTTGGAAAGGGAAGGTCTCAGTGGTGTCTAATATAGAATTGATCAACGAAGCATCTCAACTTTTAAGTTTTCTTGTTCTTGTTTTTCAACTAAGGTCGGTCATTCTTTTTGTCTTTAAATTTCCACATTTCACACGCATTTCCAGAAGAAAAGAAAAAGTGCCACCCCCTTCCTTTCATATAAGATAGTGTAATGATTATAAAAGTGATGGTGTCAACCCACTGCCGATTGTATTGCATCTAATTTGAAATAACACGACATGGATTTTTCTGATTAACCGCAAAAAATTATTCGATAAATTAGGATTGATAATTGTTATTGTCTACTTTAAAGGCTCAATAGTCAAAATTGAAATTCCAAAATATTCAAATCAATTAATCTAACACCAAACTTAAGAAAATTCAATCTCATCCAAACCTATTTAGATTGAATTTGAATTGTTCCGGAAATTAAAAAAATTCCATATTCAATCCGATGCCCAAAGCCCCAAACGATGACCACCTTTGCTCAATACAAATTCAAACTAATCAAATGAATTTTATACATAAGATAATACGACACAAAAACTGGTGGGTGTTTGGGTCATGAAAAGTGTTAAATGATGATATGACAATTGTCTTCAAGGAAAAGAGGATGGGGATCTGCGCACACCGATTTCAAAAAGTGAAAACTCTGCTTCCTCCTTTTATAAACATTATTTTCCAACACTGCATGCCATCCGCAGAATATAAAATATAAGAGCATCTTTTGACTTGCAAATACTCTGATCTACACGTATAATTAGACAACTGATAGAAATAAAGAGCATCAATCACCCAGTGCCAAACACAGTGGAAATTTACAAAAATATTACTAACATACTTCATAATTATGTTTCGATTCCGAACAAATTGTCAATCTATTATTAATACTATATGAACTCTATTTGATCATATCACATTGTTATCAAATGCAAATGAATTCTCACTAACCATATTGTGTTTCAGAGTGAAACACCAAAAAATAAAACAAGACAGATGAATTTTAAAAGTTTTGAGTTAGAAAATTTGAATGAGTAGAGTGAGTATCCCAACAAAATGGTAGCACAAAAAGTAGTTGAGTTAAAGGAAGGCCAACCTATTTAAAACAGCTTTAAATAGGATCAAAGCAATTCGCAAGGGATGAAATCAAATCTTTCAATATCAAAAGTTAATGACAATATAATAATCACCTCTTCCAGTAAATAAAATATTATCACGTGCCAGATCACATGATCACTCTGAAACTTTCTAACAACTTATCTGGAAATCAGAGTTCCAACACCGAACAGTCAAAGGAACATCACATGATCCCACTAAGCATTGGATCCTTCAACTGTTCCAACACAGTCAAACATCATATATAAATCACATCAGCTCAACTTCAAAGCTACCAAATCACCACAAACATAGAAAAAAAAACATCATTAACATCCTAACTCAGCTTACTGCAAGACTATGAAGAGCCATTCAAGAATACTAGCTGCTTTTGTTCTAGCACTTCTGTTAATTCTTAGTTCAGAGTCCAATGCCGCACATGCAGCTCGGTTCCTCTCCAATAAAGAGCATCCGTCCCAAAAAACTTCAACATCACAAACACTCAAGGGTCTGCATACAAAACAGAAGAAACCATTCAAGAAAGTTGATTCAAGCTTTAGGAGAATACCTCCAAGCAGATGGAATCCTATACAAAACAAGTAATTTCTGAATCTAAAAGTGTTAATCAGTTACATCCATAAGCAGTTTTCTCAAATATCACATTCTTGTACCAGGTACAAACCTCCATAGGATGACTAAAAGAAGCATCACCTCAGCAAAGAACAGCACCTTCAAAGCAATTCGTTCATTCAATATCAATGTAGTTTGGAAGTACAAAGTTAGTTTCCACTATCCAGTTAGGATAGTCACTTGCAGCACAAATACAGGATCCAATTTTGTTCCTTGGTAGCTATGAAATATGTTGCTAGATGTATTTCCCAAAGTTTTATAAATGTGAATACTATTAAGTTCTTCATATCAGTGCATTTATGAACCAACCATTTAAACTTACCAATGAATAATTTAACTAGAATGAACAAAAATTGCATGAAAAACTAAATCAAGTGTTTTCGGCATCCAATAGAAGTTCCATCCTTTCTGATCAAACAACAGAAAGTAACCAAAACTGAGAGCTCAGATACAGTAATGTAAAATTGAATAAAGAACCTAAAAGCATTACAGTTAAACTTTGATTTTCTTTCTTTTAGATTCTGACTCGCCATCTTTCCTATGCCTTTTCTTCTCGTCTTTAGACCTTTTCACTTTTTTTGAAACCTGATGAGCCAAGAAGGGGGTATTTGAAGTTTTGGCAGAAGCCAAAGTTGTCTCAATCTCTTTCCTAATGTCTTTTAACTTTCCTGGCTTTGATTTGGAAACAGTATCAGCAAGAAAGCTCTCCTTTTCAAATGATTTGGTTTCCTTTGGTCCAAATGTAGCATAAAATTCTTTCAGAGCAGATTGTTGTGAAGCTTGTCTTGACTTCCACTGGTCGGGTTGCCTTGCAAATCTATCATGACAGAAAAGGAAGCCAAATAAGTACAAGATAAACCAGGAGAGTTTAACACAACTTTAGATGAGTCTGTCAGAATGGTTTCAGAAGGTCTTCCCACTATCAATTTGCACTTCTCCAATGAAGATGAGTGAATTAATTACATCATGTAATCTCCCAGTTCAGAATGTATTTATTTATTTATTTTTAAAGAAAGGCTAATATTCAAACTGCCAGAAAACATAATTCGTCGCCTCTAGAGGCGTCCCTTCAGATGCTAATGTTAATGATAAACAGCATGAAGTAACTAAATTATAAGAAATAAGAAGCAGTCGCGCTTGGAGAAACAATAACCTCAACGTCTAGCCCTTTAACTTTGTGACACAAACAGGATTAAAATGCATAGAAAATAAGAGTTGTGACACAACATATCCCTGATCGGGAAAAATTGTGCTCTCAGCCACAGAGCACTATATGATTCTGCTGTTAAGCTACATTAGATAGTGATAAGGGGGAGAAGCCATGAAGATGCAAAAGGAAAGGCATACCCATCAATATCGAGTTTCCTCAGTAGGTAAGGTCCCTGCTTAGACTTGGATAGCTCTGGTTGGAGAGGTAACATTTCCGATACTATTGTCTCTCTCAGATTCAAGTTACTAGCAGTGAAGCACTTTTCAACAGTAAATGAACCAAATGGGTGCACTGAGAGTTCACCAAAATGTCCCCGAAGCCTTCAAGTTACAGACCATCATTATTAGAAAATCAACAATATCAGTTCCAACTGTATGGAGTAACAAAAGTCTGCTATAATACATACTTGGCAACTAACTTCCTCTTTTGCTTTCCCGATATATTCGAGTTGAGAAAAGATTCAATGACCCGTGAACCACTAGGATCTTTCGATGCCTCAAGAACATGATGTTCTTCTAAAGATGTGATACTAGTAACATACACCTGTATTAGTTCCTGTAGCATATCAAAACAGATTATAATCATGATGACAGTAACACTTCACTCGTTACTATAATAGCAATATAGTACAGGTTAAACATAAGATACACAATAACTAAGCACTGGCTTTTGAAATAATAGAAGAAATAAGAGTTGACGCAAAACAAGCTAGATAGAACACTTCAGATGCCAGACTTAAGCTAAAGACTATCAACATAGTAATGGAAGAGATAAATATGTGGCATAGACATGCATATACATAGAATCAAATTCAAAAGAAAAGAATGAGAAAGGAACACATACACTGGGAAGTCTAAATATAGACTGCAGAATCAAAGATCCAACTACATGAATCTTTGTTCCATGTGGCCAACTCCAGTTCGATTTGTCTCTTGAGCTAAAGAAATTTTCAAGAAATAATATTCGGGGGACAATACACTTGGGAAACTCATCCCCTGTGCATACAGCAGCAGCAATGGCCTGACAACACTGAAACAAAGAAGACAAAAGGAAAGGAAAACACTCAGCTGATCCTTCATTTTTTATAGTCGAAGGAAACATTTATCAATAATGAAGGTAATGAATACAAAAAGAAATATTTATTGATAAACAAACTGGATACTTCGCAAACGAATAGTTCTTTTGGAATCTAGGATAAAGAGAATTTTATTCAAAACAGTACCAAGATAAAACTGTGAGAAGTACAAAACAGCTTAGTACAGTTCGTCCCCTGTTTCTTTATATCATCCAAACATTTAGAATGTTTGAACACAATAATCAGGAAAATATGAAGTGTGACCTTGAATATTCACAACAAACCTCATGTTCATGGCTGTGGAGTCTTTGAGTTGCAGCAAGGACAGAAACAACAACTCCAGACTTTCCCATTTCAAAAAGATCGCGAAACTTTGTCCCAAGCTCCTCCCAGATCAAGTTCATCTAGTAAAAAAATAGGGTGTGAGTGATACCATAAGCCAACATATGATTAAACATGAAAATCCGTTGACAAACCTATTTCAAGCTATCAGTATAATGTCTAGTCAGATAGTATTTAATGTGCAAAAAAAATAGAAGACATGCTTTAAAGTTCATCTGGCACACTGCATACTGATTTTAACATCTACCAACATTTGGATCTAGATGAAGTTCTCAAGGTCGTTAGATTCAATTCTACTTGTCCTTATGCTTATCTTACATGAAAGCAATAATCCTAATAGTGACGTTTGAAAGACCTTACATGATCCTGACTTTTGGCATGAGATGCTAAAGCCTGCATGACGAAGTTTGCACAGTGATGAGATGACATTCGAAACAATGACTTCCTGAAAACTTTCGTTAACAACTCATTGTACAATGTTTCAGGAGCAAATTCCAGGATAGCCTGCAACATTGTGCATTAAATCGTCAAATAAGGAGAACACTATACAGGTTAGAAAGTAATGCAGCTAAAAGAAGCAGAGTAAATCATGATGTCAGAAAACTTGCAACGTCTCTATAGACCTAGGCTTCATCTGATTTTACAGAAAATGGTGGAATAATGTCAACAAACCACAAAGAACTTATGATGATATATATTAGCATAAGCCATAAAGTCTCCTTTCAGGATTAACAAATATATTTGCTCTAAGTTTTTCTTTCAGATGGTAGGATTGTGTAACACGTTCAATCATCCTCCATCTTGCTGATGTACTAGATTGCAGAAATAGAAGTCTGATACTTCATCAAAGAAACAGAAGGCTGGTATGCCAAATATATGATGTAGGCAACTAATTCAGCTGGAATTGTACAAAACTGCATAACCGGGGGGCTCATAACAACTGAACCAGACTTACAGCACCTCTATCATCTACAAGGAGTCTAAAACATCAAAAATTGAATCATGATCTTCTACACGTGTTCCTTTACACCAAAATACAAAAAATACCAAACACTTCAACTTTATCATCTGGATATGACTTGATTTATCTTCGAAGAACCTTTCTATATTGTCCACCAAATATAGGTTGGAATGACTTTCCATATCTCTTTCTCACGAGAAGTGTACTACAGTCCTATGACAAAGCAAAATCCAATTGCTCAATTCAAATTAGACCGAAGTCTGAACTATAACTATCTTGATAATACCATTAACAGAAATGGAATAGACAAGACATGGCGCAACACAGCTTTTTGAGAACATCACCTAAGAGGAGATTATGGAGGACAAGGATTATGGTAGTAGGCTAGTAAGTAGTTGAGTACTGTCTTGCTTATCCTTACTTACTAGCACTTGTTGCATAACTCTTGTAGTTTTTGGTTTCTTCAATTTATGTTACTATTTATTGTTCCTTGTGCTTCGTTTATAGTATTACTTGATTTCTACACTCTTGCTATTTTCTTGAACCGAGGGTCTATTGAAAACCACCTCCTCTACCTACATTCTCCCAAGGTAGGGTAAGGTCTGGGTACACACTGCCCTGCCCACCCCAGACCCCATTTGTGGGATTACACTGGGTATGTTGTTGTTGGAATACAACCATTTGCAGCATACAGATAGATTCCATGACTAAGGAGCTCTAAAGCCTAAACTAATTAAATATAAAATAGTAAAATACTGCTGGAAAAGCATATACAGAGAGGAAATAGAGATAGGCATCGATGATATTTTACCTCCATTAAATGACTGTATGCAGTTTCTTCCACTAGCCTTAAAATGTTCCGTATGGTTATTCCTTCTAACAAGTTTCCAGCATTGGCATTTCCAGCACTGCTTCCAAGAAGAACTCGAATTAAATGCAACAACTCTTGTTCATTTCCGGCCAATAATTTCAAAACAGTCTGCAAATAAGAGAACAAAATCATCATTGCTCATTGATATGTAATTCGACAGTTGTAATTTAAACTAGTAGCCTTAAACAAGATATGAATCATTACTTCATACAAACATGTATTAATAGTGTTTACATAGTCATTGTTATCATCTTTTGCACATTTACATACTGCAAGCAATGTGATTGACATAAGAATGGAGGCTGGGATAAAAATTATATACCTGCAGAACTAAACTGCTGTATTGATTCATTTGAAGTTTCGAAATGTCTTCGCTGGCAGCATTTAACATCTCTGATACAAATTTTTTAAGCAAACTAGGAAATATTTGCACAGACTGCAGTGAGACGTTGTCTTTTGCATGAGGTGCCTTGAGATTCAAGCGTTCAGCCAAGCCAACTGATGACTTTGTGGAATGGAACTCTTCTAAAGGCACACCTTTAAATAGACAGAGAAGACTTCGAAGCACATGAGATCCATGGCAGTTGCACATTATATCAACAGGATTGACAACAATTGCCTGACATGGAAATATAAAGGAGCCAATGAACAATCAAGTTAAGAATCTGGATCCTGTAATGTTCAAGAAATTATAATCCACTTTTTATTCTGATCCACTGTGACACTCGCCACGTTAAATCTTGTAGCAAATTTGTAGAAGGGCTCTCACATAGAACCAGAAGAGCGAAAAGGGATTATGCAAGCAACTAAGAGCCTGTTAGGATGGGACATGTCATAAGTTAGGAATTCTAACTTATGGTTTTTGACTTACTTTTAATTTTACCCAAACACTATAAAAGTGCTTAAAAGCTATTTTTGGCTTAAAAGCACCTAAAAGAAGCCGATCCAAACAGGCTCTAACATGTTGTAATTCAAACTATGCAATAGGGTAATATTGCACCATTATAAACAATGAAGATAACAATATTTCATACCTTACAGATTTTTTTCAAAGCATGTTCAATCAGTGAATGATTCTCATTATCCTGAAGGTGAAAAGATAGAGATTTTAAAGTTGTTTCAACCACATGAGAACCAGATCTATCAGCTGCAATATGAGAGAAATTCTTTGCACAACTCTGAAGGAAACTACAAAGGTGATCCAAAGAACAGCCTTCAAGTAGGGTTTGCAAAGTATGGCTTATTATATAATCAGTTGCAAGTTCTGCTTCTTTCCCTCTGGTTTCTTCCAAGGCATTTCCACAAATGACAGATCGCTCCTCTGGGTCGATTTCAGTACCTTCTATGGCATTAGCAATCTCTGCAAAGTATTTTGCGGTCTCAGGATCAATCTGCTTTCTACACAAAGAATTATGACAAAGTATGAATGTTTCACTTTGCAATATGCCAAATACTTCATCTAATAAAATTGGAAATCGCAAATCAAGTATATGAAGTGGTTTGAACCTGAGAAATGATGTCTGTGGGACATGGGTTGTCTTTTTGTCCTTGTGAGATCTATTATTGTCATCGGCATTCCCTCCGGAGACACTTTCAACAGTATGGTCAGCGTTAACTCCAGCATGCTTTTTCGATGTCTTTCGGCCCATTGTTCTTTTTCTTACCCACTGATTATTCGTTTGGTTCTCCCAAGCAGTTGGTTGCTCCGTCAAATCACAACCTTTATGATTTCTCGAAACTAAAGCATGCAGACCTACAGAAACCATGGGTTTTTACACTGCAATGCTTGCCCATAGTAAACTAAGATTCAATAGCATGCTCAAACAAATGCTTATAAGTTACTTTTTAACCAAAAAGAAAAGGCAGCAGCCTTATACTGTCAAAAAAATAAATTTAGTGTTTCCAGAAAACACTCACCGGGAGAAAATGTACTTCTTTTATAATATATTTTTCATTTCAATACTAAAGAAACCTATAATCTTCTGAGAACTACACATTATAACCAGATAAAAAAAGCTAAATATAACACAGGATCCATGTATATACCAACCAGGACAATGTTAAAACAACATCCTCATTAAGCTAAGAAGCCCTAGATTATTCAATGAAGCAAGTGACAGATATTCATATGTAAAACCAATTACTCACTCTGTCCTAATTTATATGACATAGTTTGGATTTGTAGAGTCAAACTTCATCATTTTATTGACCGTGCATTAGGGCAGGTTTTTGAAAAATAATTTACAAAATTACAAACTATATAAAAGTAGTATAAGTCACCAGAATTAATGCAAAACCAAAGAATTGTGCCCCAGAAAAGACTATAAATCGAAATTAACTTCAATAGGCTACTCAAAAGATATTTGTAACCTCAATTGATAAGTATTACAGTAAAGATAGCACAAAACTCATCCACTGAAACTGTCTAGCAAAACCTTACGTATATGAATCAAAAAGTACGTTACAAACGCGCAGATAAATCCACAAAACAGTTAAGGTTATCAAATTCTTACAGGGACTGCAACAACTGATGTATTCTTCAAAAGCAACTCTTTTTCTGCAATGAGGGCAGCAAGAGGGAGGAGAAAGTGATGATTTAGGAAGATGACCAAACGTCGTTCGTTAAGGGGTGATTTGTCGAAGGCCCAATAACAGAAATTGGGCTGGGCTACTAAGGTTCCGTGACGGCAAAACCATCGTCCTCCTTTACTGGCCTATTACAACTGGGCCCACAATACTTATGCTTTTGTCTATCAAAAGTGGTTCAGCCCATAAAGAGTCCATTATGAGCTGCTAATGTCACTCTGGCAGGCCCATTAGATACACCACGCAAGCCCACCCATTGAACCAACTTGGCTGTAAGTCACCAATCGGTAGCCTATCGGGTGGTTTTATAATTGAGAAAATTTTATATAATAGCAAACTATTAATTTAAATTAAATGCTATAAATATAGTTTGATTTAATTGTACCTCATAGCAAAATGTTGCTATTTCACCTCTCTCTTAGTGAATCTCGCTCGCCACTCTTGTTCTCCCCCTCGCCTCTCTAGTTTTTTATACAAACGCAAGTGTATAAAGTGCATTTGTGTTTGTATAAAGCGAGAGAAAATTGTATATATACATATATTTTCGTCCCCTCTCTCAGATCCCGCTCTCTCACTTTATACAAAAAACGCAAATTGTATAAAAGAGTTTGTGTTTGTATAAAGGGAGAGAAAATTGTATATATACATATATTTTCATTCCCCTCTCTTCCCTCTCCCATATCTCGCTCGCCACTCTCCCAGATCTCGCTCTCTCACTTTATACAAAAATGCAAATGTATAAAATGCGTGAAAATTGTATATATACATATATTTTCGTTCCCCTCTCCCAGATCTCGCTCGCCACTCTCCCATATCTCACTCGCTCACTCGCCTTTCTCATTTTATACAATTGATCTTTTTGTATATGTATACCAAAGCAGTTGTATAAATCAGATTATACAACTGATTTCTTTTATATATGTATAGCAAAATATACATATTTATGTTTGCTATGGAGCGCAATTATGCAAACTTTGCTATAGCATACAAATATGAATTTTGTGTTTGCTATATGTGAAAGTTGCTCTTTTTAGTATCAAACTTTACTAGAAAAAGAAAATATTAAAAATATTATGCGGAACTGGTTAAAATTTTTATGGTTAAGCTAAGATGTATTTTTAGCTTAATAAGTGAATGAGGGATATATTTAAAGGGATGAAGTACCTAGGAAGTATAAGTATAGAATATTCATCATCATAATAATAATGTGCTTACTGAAGGACAAAGTGAAGTGTCGGTGGATAATGAAGAAACTGTCTATTGTGTCGGTGGTTCAAATCTCTAATTTTCTTTTCTTTACCGATAATTTAAAACAGTTAATTCGTATAAATAAAAATTGTATGTACTAATAGGCTATTCAGGGTTGTTTTCCCCCTTAAAGAATACTACTTATTTAAAAAAGATTAAATTGCTTCGCTAAATTTTTTAGAAAATAAGTGTTTTTGGAGAGTCATAAAAATTGTTTTTGAAAAGTTAAAACTTTGACGAACCCTTTTTGCTGCTTAAGGTATTTTTTAAAGAGCAACTTTCACATACAACAAACACAAAATTCATATTTGTATGCTATAACAAAGTTTGCATAATTGCGCTCCATAGCAAACATAAATATGTATATTTCGCTATACATATACAAAAGAAAGCAGTTGTATAATCTGATTTATACAACTGCTTTGGTATACATATACAAAAAGATCAATTGTATAAAATGCGAGAGGCGAGTGAGCGAGTGAGATATGGGAGAGTGGCGAGTGAGATATGGGAGAGTGGCGAGTGAGATCTGGGAGAGGGGAGAGATGGGAACGAAAATATATGTATATATACAATTTTCACGCATTTTATACATTTGCGTTTTTATATAAAGTGAGAGAGGCGAGTGAGAGAGCGAGATCTGGGAGAGTGGAGAGCGAGATTTGGGAGAGGGAAGAGAGGGGAACGAAAATATATGTATATATACAATTTTCTCTCCCTTTATACAAACACAAACTCTTTTATACAATTTGCGTTTTTTGTATAAAGTGAGAGAACGAGATCTGGGAAAGGGGACGAAAATATATGTATATATACAATTTTCTCTCGCTTTATACAAACACAAATGCACTTTATACACTTGCGTTTGTATAAAAAACTAGAGAGGCGAGGGGGGAACGAGAGTGGCGAGCGAGATTCACTAGGAGAGAGGTGAAATAGCAACAATTTGCTATGGGTACAATTAAATCAAACTATATTTATAGGATTTAATTTGAATTAATAGTTTGCTATTATATACAATTTTCCCTACTAAAAATAAAATTCACAAAAATTAATTAATTTTTTCATTAAGTTGTATTAATTTAATAAGATAGAGATCAAATGGGAAACATGTAAGAAATTAAATTATTTTTTATTGAACCATTTTCATTTACTATCTTAAATATTTCAATAGCTTTAAGAAATTATCTTAATAAATAATGCTCTATCACTCTTATAACATGTAAAAAAAATTAAAATTAAATTTAAATCCACATAAAATCATATATACCCACAACCTGCCTTGCCTCACATTATTTTTTAAAACCCCACTTCAACCTGCCCCGCATCCCACCCACCCCGCACAACCATAAACCCACCCCACCCCGTATAGCCTTACACCCGCCCTACCCCGCATCCGCCCCGACCCATTATCATCCCTAGATATAAAACTCAAAAAAAAAAAAAAAATAGCTTAGATGTGTTTTTTATACTTATCTCTAAGAAAAATGATAACTTTATTGTGTCCTTCTAATTATCAAGAGTCATCTTATTCACGGAGAAATGAATTAAAAATATCTAGTACTTAATAATTAGAGTAAAATAATTATAAAATAAGAATTATTTGTTGAATTCTCAAATTGAATAAATAAAAATATTGGTATTTTAGTATACTGAATCTAGAGAGTATTTAGTATTATGTCAAAGTATCCATGTTAGTTTTTGTATAAGTCACGCAAATTAAGGGGAATTTGCTGGAAAGAAGGATATGTTAGTGATATTTGTTATAGTACTAGATAATGTTGCCCGTGCTATGCACGGGCCCAATAATATAAATGGTATATTTTGGGGCTAATAACCGAGTTTTTGAAGCGATTGTTTGCGTGGATAAAGGAATAAGTTTTTTTTATCACAAA
>JAJOOI010003185.1:0-33177 GCA_029582585.1 Solanum bukasovii | reverse complement strand
AGTCTTGAATCCGGAATTAGAGCTTGAGATGTTTGAATTTGGTTGAGGATCTTGGTGTAATTTTGGAGAGGGCTTAGAGAGTGTTTTTGAAGTTAAAATGACTAAGTATGGGACATATCCCCTTTTTATAAAAAACGTCCCCAACACTTAGCCTCAAAAAAAGAAAAAAAATAGTTCACTGGAAATTGCAAATCTGCACAGACAAGTTTTACGAAAATGGTCATAACTCCCTCATCCTAACTCGGAATGAGGTGAAACCAAGTGCGTTGGAAAGCTACCTCAAAGAGCTTTAATTTAATAGGTTGTGGCCCCTTCCCGTTCCTTGTGTGCTAAGATATATGCCCCTTTAAAGTTGACCCTCCAAATCGCATTTCTGCGATTTTCGAATTTTGATACGGTTGCTCTAAAATTCGGGTTAGACCCATTTCCCACTCAATTTGACCCCATGAATAAGAATATGAAGTCAAATTTCCGAAATCATGCACAAATTTTGATATATATGGAAATTAAAATTATAGGTGTTTCCGAAGCACATTTTCGGGCAATTTTGGGGTCGTTTCAATACGCAGGCACGGTGAAAAATTCCCTACCTCCGAGGGCCAAGTATTTAGATCAGCCTCCACTCTTCTTTTGTATGGGATAATCCCATGTAATTATCAGAGTCCATAGTCCACCATTTTATTTATGGCCCATCTCATGAGCAGCTAATCAATACAGTCTAGTTTGATTACTAGATGCAGTTAGTCCAAAACAGATCACCTATGAGGGATACAGAGTATAGAGAGTCCTTGCTACAATGGGTGAAAGGATATATTGTTGAGTAGGGGGTTGATGTTGAGTGCGTTCGAGACTTGACACTCCCTATTAAGAAGGCAACCCTTAGTTTTTCTACCATGTTTTGGTAGTCCATTGTCAGGGCCAGACTTTCTCCTACGATTGTAGACAATCAGTTGACTTTGGACCGGGTAGTGATGAAAGCCAGTTTGATGGATGGGCATGAGATCCACCTTACCCGCATACTTATTGTTGAGATCCATGAGAGAGCATTTTGAAAGAGATGCTTAGTACCCGGTATGTGAGCCCATATCAGATTTTGAGGCGTATTTGCAAAGTCCCTTATGAACTTGATTTTCCTATTGGTTTATTATCCGCACATTTGGATTTCCATGTCTCTTTGTTGAAAAAGTGTGATGGAAATCCGATGTCCATTCTACCTTTGGAAGGTATGGGAGTCAAAGAGACTCTTACGAAGAGGTCTCAATTAAGATTTTAGACGGCCAAATTCGGTAGTTGAGAAACAAAAAATTGCTTCCATAAATTTTCTTTGGAGGAATCAATTAGTTGAGGGTGCTGCTTAGGAGGCGGAAGCCGATATGATGTCCCGGTATCATCATCTCTATCCCTCATTTCTTATTCTAGCTTGTGGTATTAGTTACTCATGGTTCATTCTCTTATATTCATGCGTTAGTCATTTTTGTGTTTCCATATGCATGCATGTTAATGAAAATATAATTTGGATGTTATAATATAACTTGGAGTGATTCTCCATGTTTATGTGCATTTTGCTGAAATTTTCATTCATGTTGGGTTGCTAGTTTCTCTCATACTCTATTCATACTAGAGTCCCAGTGAAGGACGAATATTCCCAACGGGGGAGATATTGTAACACCTCAGAAGTTGAAAAGTCAAAAGGAAAAGAAAATGCAAATTTATGCACTGAAGCAGGTTCTACGACTCCAACCTACAGACCATAGGATGCCCTATAGGCTATAGAAAGGATGTCGTAGACTAGGAGATAAGTTATTGGAATTTCAAGTTTGTGAAGTTGGACATACAGATGAACATGACGATCTGTATGAGGGTTGACGAGCCATAGATTGCTTCCGTAGAAGTGATTCAGAGATTTGATTTAGGACCTCAAGGTTACAAAAGGAAATGACGCTTTATATTCCGTTCTACGGGCCGTAAAAAGTTACCATAGAAGTTTTCCAGACTTACTTAAATTTAAGAGTGAAACTTGTGTTCCAGGGGGTGGGGTTTACGGACTGTAGAAAGGTTTAAGGTCCGTAGAAATGGGTCCTATGATTTGCCCAAGATTTAGGCCCCAGTTATTTAACCAACGGTTGACCATTACGTGATGAGTTCACAATTTGGACTCATTTAGGGGTATATTTTGATAAGATTAGTGTCCTCAAATGCATATTTTGTCTCAATATCTGATGTAAATCCTTAAGTTTCTGATATTTGACTGGAGAGACAAAGCATAGACGCTATCCAGCAAAAAGAAACAAGGCGGTTGAAAGAAAAGAAGAAAAGACGGTCTGAAGATCGCCTAATCCATTAGGCGAGTCACCGAATGGACTCAAATCTTGCCTAATGTTTTAGTGTGCTGAGCTCGGAAGGAAAAGATCAAGTCTACAAGGAAAGGGAGCAGTCGGCGCATCACCGAGCAGTTCCTCGAAGCAGTTCCCTATCGCCCAATGAATGAAATGGGAAGACGCTGAAGGCAAAGGCAGAAGGGCGATGAACCAAACCAAAGGGCGGATCGCCGAGTGTGTCGGTGATCCTGACTAACTGCGGTGAGTGGTCCTCCGCAACACAAATTTTTGAATACTATAAATGCTTGTTTAAATTGTTAGCTTAGTAGCTAGAAATTGAAGAATCGACTTATTACTCAGGTTTTAGACATTTTTGAGTTCTCTGAGTTTTTGGGAGACATTTATCTTGAGCTTGAAGGTTTTCAACTCCAAGAAATTGGAAGTGGGCATCAAAGAATCTTCATCTTAGACGTGTTGAAAGAAATTTTCTATCGTACCCACTTGATGGAAACACTTGTTGGTATCGATTTCTATCTCTTTTTCATGTCTAGTTAAAACCCCAATTTTTGGGGTGTGATTTTTTGAGTATGGGTTAAATTTACTGCTGGGTAATGCTATTTGATAGTCTATTTGTTGTTTATATGTGATTTCGTTCAGTAGTTGTGTTTGAACTTAATGGGATTGTACTTGTAGATACGAATTCATCTTAGCGTGTTTGGCTTGCTCGAGAGAGAGGTTTTGAAACTAAGACTACTAAATTTATAGCTGGTGGCTTTTGGGTCGTCGTGGGTTCAACTCGGGAGAGTGAATCCTAGACCTTCTCCCACACATTCAGCTCGAGAGAATGAATGGGCTTTGGCGGAGGCTATGCTTACGTGCTGCAACTCGGTGTTCGAGAGAAGCCGAGTTGATTCGAGGTAAGTTGTTCGAGAGAAAATTTACCCCCACTAAAGTGTAGCCTAGTTACAAATGTTCAGCAATTTACTATAAATAGCATTTACCCGGTAGTTTATTTTATCCCATATTCCTATCACATCCCAAGAATCCCGTTTCCCTATCTCGTATCTTTATATTTTTGCTATTTTTGTTTATTAGTTGAATACAATACCCCCATTAATAATTGACATTCATGTCACTTTTAGATTTAGTGTGTTTTTATTCTTTAATGTTTATAGCTATGATTGATTAGAACTTAATTTTATTTTTCTATTAATTCTTTCAACCACTCCTTTGGGACTTGACCCCAACCCATTCGGTTGGGTTATATTACTGCACGCGATCGTTGACACCTGAATTGGAAGTCGTGTCTTTGATTACGTCAAACATCAGTACGGTCCATGGAAATTTCTATGGTCCGTAACTCACAACCCTAGGGTCTACAGACACTTATTTTTAAATGGTATTTGGGTCTTTCTCAATGCACCTAATTCCTATACTATGTCGTTTTGCCTAGAAATAAGCCCATATAACTTATTTTACTCCTAAATCTATCCATTCTCCCAAAATTTCTAAAGTTCCTCTCAAAGGTTTTCTCTCTAAGGCTTTTAAGGAATTCCTAGGATTCTTCAAGTCTTCAAGGTTCTTCATCAATTGCTTGTGGGATTTAAGAAAAAGGAATTTAGGGAGTTTAATCAATGGGTTCCATTCACCCATTGTGTCCCAAAGCCTTCTCAAATTCTCGAATTCAATATCCCTAAATTGGTTAGGTTTTCATTCAATTCCTCGTGGTTTCTATTCGTATTGATTTAAATTCATTTATTTTGATCATATTATGATTAATTTGATTCGGTTACATACATTCCAATAAATTCTGGATGAACCCATGCATTAGTCATGATTTGACTATGAACCCTGATTGCATGAATTTTATGATAAGCTATGAATCAATGAGTGAAGTTTTCAGGAACCTATGCATTATTTTTGAAAAAGGATTGTTTCTGATCTTGCATGCCTTAATATAACCTTCGATTAATTGTGAAAGGTTCTCACTTAAAGGGATCATGGTTTAGTGAAAGGTTTTCTCACTTATTCATGATTCAACATTGAAGGAGCTATTCGATGACATTATTTTAGCTTAGATTAGTAATTTAATTTTTCTTTCAATGGAAGATGATATGCTTATGTTTATGACTAATTCCGTGGGATTTTACTTACGACTTAGAGGATGTTGAGATGGAGGATCTCTTATTAGTAGAGGTCGAGTCTCAAGTAGCAATCTCATTGTCCCTAACTACGTGCCCCCATAGGTTTTCTTATGTGACATAACTGGTGGATCCACCTAAGCTAGAAGTTTAAGGTCTTTTCGATGAAAGCAAGGACATCTCTTTTCGGTGTGGGAGTTTAACATTGAGTTCCACGTTATATCTCACTTGGTCTGTCTATTTATAATAGATATTCCACAAAAAAAATTAAGTTTTTCTTAAAGGTTTTATGAAGTTTCCTTATAATTTCAAAAAGCATTGATCATGTTCATGATTTAAGATGTTTCTTTAGATCTTTTACTACGCTTAGCTTGGTCATGCATTCCATTATGTCCTCTTATGATCAGGTTTCATGTTTTATTGCATATCTCTCATACTTAGTATATTCCATGTACTAAAGCATACTTGTCCCTATATTGTTTCACTAATGTAGGTCTTGATGACTATTCTACCTCCGCTCATCGCTACTTGATCATTTTAAAGATTGAAGACTTGGCGAGTCGTCATACTTCGAGGATGATCTCATCTTTATTATTTTCTATGTCTTTATGTTTTTGAATGATGTACGTGATTATGGGTTACATCTTGACCACTTCATTTGAGGTTGTCAAAAGGCTTTTCAAGACTATGTTAGACTTCCGTTTAAATGTCGAACTCTTTTATTGATAAAATGCTTTAATTTTGTCTACGATAATTTGTATATATGTCAAGTGGCTTGTGTAGTGCCTCTCGGGGCCTTATACATCATGCCACGTGTAGGGTGTACTTTGGGTCATGATAGTACTTCAATCAAACTTTGAATATTAGATACCTGGAAATATAAGACCCATATTACCAAAAGAAGCACTAGATATTTTTGTTCAAGGTCAAAATAATGATTCTGATGATCATGTCATATGTTCAATCCCTATTCGGACATTGTGCCACAAAAATCTAACAACTCTGTCATAATTTGAATTGCCGAATGACCTGCTACCAAGTCTAAATCAGAAAAATGGTATCATTGTGCAGATGCAATTGTCATCATTGAAGAGCAGACAGCATTACCTATTTAGAGAAATAGATGTCTAAGAATTTTTTTGCTCTTATTTTGTATGCCATAAGTTTTATTTTATACATAATATAAATGCAACATATGATTATATTTGCATGTAGTTCATTTATGCAGCCTCCAATTTTTGGATTGAAACATCCTTTTATTTATTTTTATCTAAGATTCGACTGTAACACCTCAGACTTCAAAAGAGCTAAATAAAAATTCCTGCAAGTCACCCATCTGTTTTTAATTTTGTGCCAACTACAAACGACCATATTGATATACCGTGAAATGATTCAGAGAAGGGGGTTCTAGTACCTGATTTTGAAAGTTTAAGTATGGAGCTACGGAGGAGGATCCATAGACCGTGGATCGAGTCACGGTCCGTCCTACTGATCCGTCAATTGTTACTAAGAGTTGATGATTTTGAGCTTTGGAGAAATGCCAAAGTCCCAAACCACGGAAGGGACCTACGGTCCCTAGGTCAGTCCATGGTCCATAGGTCAGTGTCGTAGAACTAAACCGCGTTCAAAAACTTTATTTCCTTATGCTGTTTCCTTTTTATTTGGGACATGTTTTTTTATATATAGGGCATGTAAACCTCGTTTTTGGAGGTTAGACATTATTATTTTAGTTCTAGTTTTTGGCTTTAGAGATTAACTTGCAATTCTAGCAATTCTTGATTTCCTAAGTTCATTTTGAAGATTGTAACTTTGAAATTCAAGTTGGGTTTTTTGGATTTCTTCTTCTCATTACGTAAGTAAATGAATTCTTCTTCTAAAAATATGAATTGCGTTCTTGCTACTATGGGTAACTAAATCCACAACTAGGGTTGCGGGAACCATGGGTGATTAACAAAGTATGAATAGTAACTAAGCAATTCTTGAATAGTGTTGTTGCATGCATTGATAATTCTTTTGTTTAGAAGTCTTTTTAACGGTGGCCAACGTTAGAACTCGCGTTGTTGCTACTTG
Source organism: Solanum bukasovii (assembly GCA_029582585.1). Lineage (NCBI taxonomy): Eukaryota > Viridiplantae > Streptophyta > Magnoliopsida > Solanales > Solanaceae > Solanum > Solanum bukasovii. The sequence continues at coordinate 26,648 of JAJOOI010003185.1, read as the reverse complement.
TCAGACCAAGAAGGTAGTTAATAAGAAAAGAATTATCAACATAGATTTAGTGTGGTACTATCTAATAGTCTAATCTCAATTGGTGCGAGGGTGAAAACTAAGCCATACATTGATGTGATGTCTAATATGAGGTAAAGGTAAGGGTTAGTAAATTATACACACGTAGCCGGACCAAGGTACGGGGTGAAATTCTCTATTTACCGAACCAAGGATTTAGAGATACATAACTTACAACTTTGCATGTGATACACTAGGAAATGATTGCTATTACTAGGATTACCGCGTTATGAGCTTATGGGGAACACATACACCCTAGTTACTTTCGCTCATTGATAACAACTAAAGTTTGAATCTTGCTCACTTGTTCTCTAAACTACAATCAGTTATTTGTTACACAAAATCCCCCCCCCCCTATTTACTTACTTGTCTCGGAAATAAGTTGACTAAACGAATATAATCGTAAGTTAAGTTTAAGTCTAAACCATATTCCTCGTGGGATCGACCCCAACCTACAAGTTGGGTTCTTTACTTGACAACGATCACTTATACTTCTTTAGGGCGGTGTAATTTTAGTGTATCACATATATTTTAGCAAATAAAGAATTAGTTGGCCCATGAGCTATCAAATCGAAGGTCTTTGAGTCCTCTTTCCAACGCTGCCAAGTTTGCTAAATTTCGAGCTTGAAGTATAAGGTTATGGTTGTTTGAGTGAAACCTCTATATTTAAGGCATTAAATCCGTTTTAGAAAAGGGTATATAAGTCTTTTCCTCTTCGCACTAGGCCTAAAGCTTTGTTTCACCCCAAATAATGGTCTAATATGATTTATACCACTTTTTCACGTTCCTAAACAGTTAGAGATTTAGAGCGAGGTTTCAAGGGGAGAAAAAGGGCTAAGTTCTAGCATTCTTCAAGACTTATGGATTTCACCAAGAACATCATTCTTTCCAGGTATGTAAGGCTTCTTATAGTGAAAGAGTTGTTCGTCCTCACGCCATACATCTAATTCATCTATGAAGTCTTCCATGAAATCATTATGTTAAGATATTCTTGATATAGTTATTGATTCTTATTTCATTCTTTTAACAATGGAGGTTTTGAGTTTCTTGGGTTGAGGATCTTGACAATGAGTTATGGTTGTTGAGAGAGATTTAATGAGATTTTGATGAATTCGTATTGGGTATAGGAATAAAAAGAGTTTTGAAGAAATCACTCGATTCTAGATAAGTTAGGATCTGAAATTGAGAAGAAAAATTTGTCACGTTTCTGGGTATAGGGGTGGGGCGGCGTGCCACCATATCGCCAGAACTACTGGTCAGTAGTTTGAGGCTTGGCGCACTGCGCCAACAGTGCACCCAAAACTTATGTCTGTAGTTTAGGGTTTGGCACCCTGCGCCACTTAGTACGCTAAGGGTTGCCTGGTCCTTTTCTTTTCGTTCTTCATTTCCGGACGTGTTCTCTTGAATCGTGACTACATTCTCTTCTTTGTATTAACTCCTAAAGGTTCCATTAATCCTTGAGAGATCCTACATGTCCTAATCATATGTCTTAATCTTCATTTAAATTAAAGTTAAAGAAAATTTAAGAGGAGAGTATAAAAGTTCAATTTTCATAAAAACTTAAGAGCTTTCAGCTGTTAATATATATATATATATACCTATATCAATCTTGGGCTTGAAAGATAAGTTCAGAAGTGCATGTTTTCAGGATGCAAGTACGTCTAATGTTTTGAAAAGTACTTCAATAAAGTAAAAAGTCACTTATTTGTAATGGGGGACTTGAGCAGAAAGTTATATTGATTATTTTTGGGAGTAGTATAGAGCACCGAATTGGGTTGGAGTCTTTTATAACTCAGAAGTCCCATAAAACTACATAGCTAATGTAGGATTTGATTCTTCATGCGATTTCTCACTGCCTCTGAGAAGGACTATTATATGGATCCATAGTCACAATATCATTCTATACCCTGACAAGGTATAGAATAACCCTTGCAATGTGGGAAATATATTGTATCATTGTTATGCTCATAGTAATGGTTGTCGGTTAGAGAAAATCCCCACAAGTAAAGTATACTATTATTTTCATACTACTTTTATTGCGTATTTTATTGTAAAGTTCAAATGGTTATGCTTCATGTTCACGTATTTATTTAGTTTAGTTGTTCTAGTCTTGTGGTTAAGTTTCTGTTTTACTCAACTATATTACATGCTAGTACATTCAATATACTGACGTAATTCGACCAGCCTCTCTTATGATGCAAATACATGTGTCTAGGATCATCAATAGTCATTTCCTTGAGATCACCTTACACTCATAGACAGTATTTGGTGATGCCTCCTTGCTTTTGGGAGAATCTATGTTCATTTCTATTTCAGTAGTATTTGAGGTGTCATGGGTCTTATCCCGACATCTATCTTGAACTAATAGAGGCTTCATAGACATATATAATTAGATGTTTTCATTGGTTTCTCATATGTTTTTAAGTTATGACTTCTGTTAAGTATTTCAAGGAAGTATTTAAGACTTCTCTAAATGCTCATCGGTTTAAGCTTCCGCATATCATGTATAGCCATATGAGTCATAGTAAGCCACGCCAAGTGTTCGCTTGGTGATCATACATGGTTCTTGAGTGCCAACCACGTCTAGACTGTGGACTCGGGGAATGACAATATGGTATTAGAGCAAAGAGTTCAAGAGTCCTAGGGTGTCTATGAAGTTGTGTCTATAGAGTCCTTTTTATTGGTGTGAAGTGCACCAAATCTATAATTAAGAAGCTACGTTATTTAAGAAACATTTCACTTTTTTCTTACTCTTTTGCGTGTGATAGAATTCAACTCTATGAAAATTCATTCTTATTTGTGCTTACGGGTATCTTTTCATATAATTCCTCTACGAAGAGATGTTTGAGGTCCGACTACGAAGATTGTGAATCCTCAAGGTAATGAAAATCCCAATGCACCAAAAGTGCAACCACCTAAGGGAGATGTCACAAATGCTGAATTTAGGAATGCAATTCAAATGTTTACTCAAGTGGTGACAGTATAGGTTGGTCGCCAAGGTGCCGACCATCAAGATGGGAATGATGCATTCACAGTCTGAGAATTTCTAAGAATGAGTCCCCTGGAGTTAACTGGGTCAAAGTTCAATGAAGATCTAAAGAACTTTGTGGATGAACTAGAAAGTGTTTGAGGTTATGCATGTTGTTTAAGTGATCGTGTGGAGTTGGGTTCATACCAACTCAAAGGCATTGCTAGGATATGGTTTGATCAGTGGAAAAAGAACAGGGCCGAGGGGCCACTACAGTTGACTTGGGCTATGTTTGAAGATACATTCTATAACACCCCGTATCCGAAAAAGGGCAACATGGAGCATTTCAGGAAATTTTGCAGGTGCTAGCCACGAGGGCCACCCACGGCCGGTGGATAGGGCCACTGACCGTAAGTGTGGTCCATGGATGGCTGCCATAAAATAGTTCCTGTAGGCTTAGAAACAACGGCCAGACCAATGAACCGTTGGTTACACCATGGTCTGGGTTGGGGGCCCGTGGGTCGATGGCCCAAAAATAGTTTTTGACCACGAACGACGATCGTGAAAGACGTCCCATCGTCATTACCACGGCCGGTCGTTGATTTGACGTATCTAGGCGCTTCATCCAATACTAAGCGACCACGATCATTCAATAATGATATAACCCAACTAGTGAGTTGGGGTCGAGTCCCAAGGGAGAGGTTTGTAATTGAGAATCAAGAGAAAAGCAAGAACTTCGCTCAAGTCAATTATAGCTAAAGATATATACGAAGAAAAACATATCAAATTAAAGGGTGACACAAGTGTCAATTATCAAAGGGGTATTTGTAGTCAATTATCAACTAGAAGAAGCACATAATATAGAAATATGAATGGAGATGGGATTATTGGGATGTGATAGGATTATGGGCTAAGATAAACAACTGGGTAAATGCTATTGATAGTAAATCACTGTAAATTGGTTACTAAGCAAAACTTTAGTTGGGGTAAGCTTTCTCTTGAAAAATTTACCCCGAATCAAATTGGTTTCTCCCGAACACCGATAAACGGTAATAAAGCACAACCTTCACCTTAGTCGATTCACTCTCTTGAGCTGAATGTGTGGGAGAGGGTTTAGGATTCACTCTCTCGAGCTGAACCCACGACAACCCAATAACCACAGACTATCAATTCAGTAGTTTTGATTTTAAAACCTCTGTCTCGAGCACGCCAAAAACATGAAGTTAAAATTGTATTTGCAACTACAACCCCATTAAATTAAAATACAACTACTGAACGAAATCACCTATAAACATCAAATTAACTATCAATTAGCAATACCCAACAGTAAATTCAACCCATATTCACATAATCACACTCCAAGAATTGAGGTTTTAGCTAGACATAGTAAAGACATAGAAATTGATATCGAAAAGTGTTCCATCAAGTGGGTAAGATAGATATTGTCTTTACACACGTCTAAGACGAAAATCTTCAAGACCCACTTCCAATTGCTTAGAAATGGAAATCTTCAAATCTTCAAAGCTAAGGAACAATGTCTCCAAAATTCTAAGTTCAAAAAACTGAAAATAATGTTTGATATTCTCAAATTCGATACTGATTGAATCTAAACTAAAAATTTAAACAAGTATTTATAGTTGTCAAAAAGTGTGCTGCAAATGACCACTCAACGCAGTTAGACGAGATCGCCAATCCACTCGACGATCTGCCCTTTTGGTCTGGTTCATCGTCTTTCTGCACTGGACTTCAGCAAATTCAAGTTCTGTAACGGTGGGCGATGGAGTAATACATCACAGAATTGTTCAGCGGCTCACTGACTGCTCCTTTATCTCGCCGACTCAATTTTCTCCTACAGAGCTTGGCATACTAGAACTTTAGGCGAGACCATAGCCTTTCGGCGACTCTCCTAATGGTTTAGGCGATCCTCAGGCTGTCTTTTCTCCGTCCTTTCAGCTGCTTGTTCTTTTTTGCCCAATAGTGTCCATGCTTTGTCTTTAACTCCAATTACCTGAAACTCAAGGATTTTCAGCCGTTCTTGAGACAAATTATGCATTGAGGACACTAAATCTACCAAAATAAGGCCCTAAAAGTGTCCAAATCGTGGACTTATCAACACCCCAACTTAAATTTTTGCTTGTCCTCAAGTAAAACTCAAGTTTAGCAGTTAAAAAAGGATGTATCAAATAGTGCTACACAAGACTCAATCATGAATGCATACAAAAAGACAACTTACTCATGCAAGGATCAATTGTACACTCAGAGATTCAAGTTGTGACTCACCATTCCAAAAGAATCTCAAGCTCACTATACTTGCTTCAAATTCAAGTTCAAGCTCAACAAAGGTATTCAAATGCCCTCACACAAAGAATGATTCCATATTCACTCAATGGTTCAATCATTTAATGTTTTGGAATCAAGATCAACACTCACACTCACAAAGATAAACACAATGCATGATTTCACCTATAGGTTTGCCCTTATTTTCCAATCGACTTTTACTTCAGCTCATTTAAGATAAAAAAAAAGGTCTTTTCAAGGCTTGTAATGGGGCTGAGTGTAAAGATATGATCATTTTGGCTTATAGTCTGAAATCCTCATGAAATGTGATGTGAACAACAACTTCATTCCTTCTCTTTATCATTTTCATTCAAGCTCAAGAGTCACCTATTATTCATCTTCCATGGACCGTTGGAAACCCTTTTTTCCTTGTAATTTCACAACTTTATTCCACAACTTTTTCTTTTTCATTCTTTTTCTCATTTTTTTATATGGAGGGGTTCCATTTTTCTCAAAATATGGGCAAAAGGGACTTCCTTGTACTTTCTTGATTTACCTTCTCTTTTCACCACACCCCAAACTTAGGCAGTTGGCTATTCAAACAAACCACAAATCATGAGGATTATAGGTAATGGGTCAAGAAAGGTCTCAATTTCATCAAGTTTCTTCCAAGAAAAGGGTAAGACTCAAAGGCTATTCAAAAGGAGTTCACATACTCACAAGGTAGGCCACAAAAGAGGTATAATTTCAAATTGGTTCACACTCTTTAAAGTCGCCTAAGATCGTCTCAAGAAATTGCATCACTTAGTCAACTGGACCAATGAGGCAAATTCTAGGTGTCATCACATATCGTTCACGTTAAGCTCATCACACAAGGCATTGACACCAATATCAAACAAGACTTCACACTTCCACTAGTGTGCATAGTTCATCACAAGAGACTCAATTTAATACTTGGCTAGTCACAACGAGATGCAACGAGTTCACATATTGTCTATGCAACTTCAATTTGCCTCGTCATAGCCGCACATTCATTTTTTTTTTTATTATAAGCACTATTCGAGTCATCGGTACTGATCAAAATCGGTACTCAAATTTGCAAGAGAACAACCATATTCAACACATACAAGAGGTGGCAATTTTTTTTGGAATTGTCAAAAATCATTTACAATTAAAAGCAAGGAGCCACAAGCTCAAGCATCCACAAAAGCAGTGTAAAAACACAATTTTGTTTTAGCTCAAATCCCAAATATATAACCAAAACAAGAATTTCGAATGTCACAAAAAAAGTGGGCCTCACCCCACCGCAAATAAAATTTTTTTCCCTCAAATGCAAACAAAAATATAATATCCACAAGTCAAAATAAAGAAAGACAGAGAGGGAGGTGAAGAAGTGATCCTGTCTACGCAGTCGCTCCATCTCTCTGGGCATCAGTGCCCGGCGTTTCAGTCTACACTTGGGCATCAGTGCCCAGAGTCACCTCAGAAGGACCAGCTCCACTAGAGGTTGCCACAGATATATCTGTCAGCGATGTGTCGATCACTGACTGTATAGGAATCTCCTCAAGATCGGGCAAGTCTCTATAAATGTTCCCCTCCTGTATCTTTAGCTGCTCCTCTCGGTCTCAACATTTGACTCATCAACTACTTCATCATCCCTGTGTACATCTCTAGTGGTGGCTGGAGGTATCTCTGTAGTAGCAGGGGCGTCTATATCATCAGTAGCTTCCAGTAGTGAAGTGAAGTCGGTAGACTTCAGATAGTCTACGTCCTTCCTCAAGTCTGCTACCTTCGCTTTCAAAAACGTAACCTCGGATTCCTCCCTCTGCCTGCTCTCACAAGCCTCAACTCTCGTGGTGAGAGTGTCAATAGAAGTCTGAAGGGGGGTCAGTGCAACAAAAATGGCAACCTCAATCATCAAGGGGACATATCTCTCTAATCGGGTCGCCCTCACATCAGTTGAATGGGCCAGATGCCCCATCCTCAGGGTCATCACCTGAGTAATCTTGGTCGGCTGGGAGAAAGACGAGGTGCCTGGAGCCTGTGAAAAGGAGGAAGGGATAGAAGTACATGAACACTCATATGTCTGAGTAACCAAATATGCCTTTGTAGGTATTGACTCAATGTCCTTCTCTGGGGATGTGTCCACTAGAGTTGCCCTCCTCCTGTCTGCCTCCTCTCTAGTATACTCCGCATCAATGCACCGGATATGAGTGGCGGAAGATGGGGTAACATCAAAATCTCTAGCAGCATCCCGGGAACTGGTGTTAATTGAGAACTTTTAGTTAAGTTGAATTTTTCTCTTGTTGGTTGTAGTTCTACTTACTTAGATTTTAGGTTTGTTTTACTTGTTTGTGTATTACAACATGAAACACGAGTATGAATGGTGACAATGGCTACCAAATGGATCATCCTTTTTTGAAATTGTTGAATCTTAGGGATAACCTCCTAATGTTCAAGCAATTGGGGGTTGATACCATCCATGAGATGTGGCTGAGATTTAGAGAAATACTGCAACAATGCCCAACTCATGGAATGCGTGATAAAGTGCTACTATAATGCTTTTATAGGGGTCTTTGTCCTGAAAATAGAAGTAATGCTGACCAACTCTTTGTGGGTGGTCTGATTCAACAACCCTATGAAGCAGTAGCCCAACTCCTTGATGGCATGACTAAGAACAAACAAGGAAACAAAAAAAATCAATACTAAGCGTATCCGGGTGCTTCATCCAATACTAAGCATCCATGATTGTTCAATAGGAATATAACCCAACTACTGAGTTGGGGTCGAGTCCCAAGGGAGTGGTTTGTAATCGAGAATCAAGAGAAAAGCAAGAGCTTCGCTCAAGTCAATTATAGCTAAAGATATATAAGAAGAAAAACATATAAAATTAAAGGGTGACACAAGTGTCAATTATCAAAGGGGTTTTTGCAGTCAATAATCAACTAGAAGCAGCAAATAATATAGAAAGACGAATATGGAGACGGGATTCTTGGGATGTGATAGGATTACGGGCTAAGATAAACAATTGGGTAAATGTTATTTATAGTAAATCGTTGTAAATTGGTAACTAAGCTAGACTTTAGTGGGGGTAAGCTTTCTCTCGAACAATTTATCTCGTATCAAATTGGTTTATCTCGAAAACCAATAAGCGGCAATGAAGAACAACCTTCGCCTTAGTCCATTCACTCTCTCGAGCTGAATGTCTGGGAGACGGTTTAGGATTCACTCTCTCGAGCTGAAGCCACGACAACCCAACAACCACAGACTATCTATTCAGTAGTTTTGATTTTAAAACCTCTCTCTCAAACAGGCCAAAAACACGAAGTTAAAATTGTATTTGCAACTACAACCCCATTAAATTCAAACACAACTACTACACGAAATCACCTTTAAGAATCAAATTAACTATCAATTAGCAATACCCAACAGTAAATTGAACCCTTATTCACATAATCACACCCAAGAATTGGGGTTTTAGCGAGACATAGTAAAGAGATAGAAATCGATACCGAAAAGTGTTTCCATCTAGTGGGTACGATAGATATTATATTTACACACGTCTAAGATGAAGAATCTTCAAGACCAACTTCCAATTGCTTAGAAATGGAAATCTTCAAAGCTAAGGAACAATGTCTCCAAAACTCTAAGTTCTAACAACTGAAAATAATGTATGATATTCTCAAATTCGATAATGATTGCATCTAAACTAAAAATTTAAACAAGTATTTATAGTTGTCAAAAAGTGTGCTGCGAAGGACCACTCAGCGCAGTTAGTCAGGATTACCGATCCACTCAGCGATTCGCCCTTTGGTCTGGTTCATCGCCTTTCTGCATTAACCTTCAGCAAATTCAAGTTCTGTAATGTTGGGCGATGGAGTACTGCATCACGGAATCGTTCGCCGACTCATTGACTACTCCTTTATCTCACCGACTCGACTTTCTCCTTTAGAGCTTGGCACACTGGAACATTAGGCGAGACCGTAGCCTTTCGGCAATTCACCTAATGGTTTAGGCGATCCTCATGCCATCTTTTCCTCATCCTTTCAGCTGCCTTATTCCTTTTTGCCCAATAGTGTCCATGCTTTCTCTCTAACTCCAATTACCTAAAAATCAAGGATTTTCATCAGTTATTGAGACAAATTATGCATTTGAGGAAATTAAATCTATCAAAATAAGGCCCTAAAAGAGTCCAAATCGTGGACTCATCAGTCGTCAGTGGTCCGTTGACGGGCTGCTGACATTTATTTTAAAGAGTAGTTGAGTCTTTTCCTAATTAATTAGTTCCTATACTACATCATTTTTCTTATGTCTAAGGCCCCTATATAAGAATTGTAACCCCTAAATTCAACCCATTAACTTCATTTTTCCATAACTACAAAAGAATATCAAAACCTTCTCTCCAAATAATTTTCTCTCTAGAACTTGAAGAAGAAGAATGATTCATCTAGGGTTTCAAGTCAAGGTCTCAATTCCTCCATTGATGATAAGAATTTGGACCTGAGGTATGATAAATTTTATCCAAGAATTCTTTTCATTCATGGAGTTCCCAAATTCTCCTATTTTAAAAGTATAATTCCCCAAGTTAGCTAGGGTTTTATTCAATTACCATGGGATCTCTTGATTATTGATATAAATGATTTAATTTTGTTTTAATATGCATGAATTGATGATTTACTATTATTTTATGATGTTTCCCCTTTGAACCCTTGTAAACCCCTATGTTTTCCAATTGTGATCATATGATGTGGCTTGTTGATTATGAAAAGAGTTTTATGAACTAAAGCATGAAGTGATACAATCACATGAATTTATGATAAATCCCTATCCGATCCTTGATTTATAGATGTGGTGATTAAAAGTAGGATTTGAACCTTGAAAGGAAAAAGTATGATTTTATGCATGATCTTATGAAACCTATGCAAATGTTTTAAGGATGCTTTGAAAATGAAGTATCAATGATGATGTTGTTGTTGTGTTGTTGAAAGAATATTCTCATAAACACATGAAAACATGATTGAGAAAGGTTTTCTCACATAATAAGAATTCTAAGGTTAAAATGTTTTCTCACCTAATTGAGTCAAAGATAAGGAGCTATCCTAATGAAACCTATCTTGGATTGGATACTTTGTTGTACCTTTCCATGGATGTCTTATGATTTCGCTTGGATTGAAAGATGACATGCCCTTCAATGGATAATGAGAATAAGTAAGAAATGACTATTACATGGGAATTATGCTTAGCACCGAGAGGATAATGATATGGAAGCTCTCCCGTTAGTAAATGTCGGGTTTCTAGAAGCAATCTTTTGAGATGAAAGCTCTCTCATTAGTAGAGGTTGGGTTTCTAGTAGCAATATCCTTATCCCTTAAACTATGTGCCCCCATAGGATGATTAGCTAGTGTATCCACTTAAGCTAGAAATTCATGGTCCTTACCTTGGCAAGCAGGACAAACTTTTTTGGTGTGGGAGACACTAGGGATCATATGATAGCTCACATGGTCTCTATGTCGGTTAACGCTCATTCCCACAATAAAACGAATAATGAACTAAGGTTAATCAAGGAGTATCTCATCTATGTTTCAAAGTTTTGAAAGATGTTATCTTGCATTGACCATGGTTTAATGACGTATGTTTTCTAACCTTCTTATATCATGTTTTAGCTTGGTCAATTGCATGTTTATAAAATGTACCATTTTAGCATGATTTAAATGTTTTATGCATGGCTATCATACTTGATACATTGTTTTGGACTAACACATACTCTTGCCTAAATATTTCCCAAATGTAGGGTCCGATATTCAGGGTTCTCAATTTTGTGGCTAGTGCTTGGTTTGATTAATTATCGAGCTTGGTGAGTCCTCTTGGTTCGAGGACGAATTTCCATTGTTTAGTTTCTATCTTGTATTTCACTTTTCAACATGATTTAATGGCTAGGCCCAATTTTATTCTATTGTATTAGATGGCTATTGAGACAAAGTGATTTAGACTTCCACTTTCTTTTATAAAAAACTATTGGACTTGGACTATTGTTTTACTTCTATTGTTTGATTTCTTATGTTATGAATGCTAAGTGGCTTGTATGGGGTCTTTTGGGCTATTATTATACTCCATGTTACATCTAGAGGGTACCTCTGGGTCATGCCAAACTTAGTAATCAGAGCACATAGTTTAGAATGGTCTTAGGATGTCTCATAAGCCACATCTACTAGAGTCTTATTCGTGAGTGTGAAGTGTGCCACATTTATGAATGAGAGGCTACAAGATGTTAAGGAAACTCCACTTCTTTCATTACTGTAATGTCGTTCCATATTGTTTAACTCTATAAGGTCTCTCTCCTAATACTTATCCGATGCTCTACAAGATATGTCTACTCGAAGAGCTTATGCTAGAAGGAATGTGAGGGAGAATGGGGAACAAGAAGCTTCTCCTCAAGCTTTGAGCGGTCCTTTGGCTGAGCAAGTTACAAATGCGGAGTTTAGGGCTACTTTCCAAGTGTTGACCCAAGCCATGACGACCCAAGATTATAGAGAGGTTGTGGTTCCCGTGAACCCAAATGTGGGTACGACAGCTTATTGAGTGAGGGACTTCACAAGGATAAATCCTCTAGAGTTTCATGGTTCTATGGTTGAGAAAGATCCTTAAGAGTTTATTGATGAGCTCTACAACGTATTGATAATTATGGGAGTGACGATGGTGGAAAAGGTGGAGTTGGTCGCTTATCAATTGAAAGGTGTTGCTCAAGTGTGGTATGAAAAGAAGGGAGACTGGAAGATGTGGGTCCTCTTGATTGTGAGAAGTTTAAGGTTACTTTTCTTGATAGGTTCTTTCCTTTTGAGATGATGGAAGCAAAAGTGCTTCAGTTCATTAGCCTTCGTCAAGGAAGTATGAGTGTAAGGGAATATGCTCTAAAGTGCACACAATTATCTAAGTATGCTCCAACAATTTTTGCCGATTCTACGACAATGATGAGTAAATTCGTGTCAGGTGTGTCGAGAATGGTGGTCAAAGAGTATTGTACTGCCATGCTCATTGGTGACATGGACATTTCTCGTCTCATGGTATATGAACAACAGATTGAGAAGGAAAATCTTAAGGAAAAGTCTTGGGAGATGAAGAAGGCTAAAATCGGTGATGGTAATTTCTCTCATGCAAGGTCCGATGGACATGGTTGTCCTAGGTTTCGACAATGGTTCTCTGGTCATGGTTCCTCCAATTCTCCTCCTAAATTAAACGAATATAGGGTGTCTAACCCTAAGCCTCAAGAAGGGAATGGTAGTGGATCTTCATTGCCGATGGCTACTTGTACTAAGTGTGGTAAGAAGCATGAGGGTAAGTGTCTAGCTGGCACGGATGGTTGCTTTAGTTGTTGTAAAATTGGGCACAAAATGAGGAATTTCCTAATGCTTACGACTAAGGGAAGAAAGGGAAAGCAAACTACTCCTAGTGGTTCGGTTCCCAATGCTCCTAAATAAAACCAATTCTATGCACATGAGACTCAAGGTGAACAAGAGGTTTCTCCCGATGTGGTAAACGGTATGTTGAAAGTTTTCCAAATTCAAGCACACCTCATCCAATTCTAGGTGCAAATGATTGTTAGTCAGTATAAAACCCAACTAAATGTTGGGGACGAACCCACAGGGGGTGGTACATGTTCAAATTCAGTTATGAAGTACAAATATGGTCTAATTAGTTATAGGAATAGAAATTATCAAAAAAGATATGTAAACAAGTCTAAGGGGATGACAACGAATGTTAGATGGGAGGTTTGGATTGTCAATTATAGGGTACAAAATAATCAAACGGGGAAAGTTTTAGTTGTCATCAAATACAATGTTCAAGACGACCTCACACACAAGTCATTGGTACCTATATCAAACAAGACTCCACACTTTCTAGCTAGCATGCAATATTCATCACAAGAGACTTATTCGACAATTGGCTAGTTATAATGAGATGCTAAAAGTTCACATATTTCCTATGTAACTTAGTTTGCCTCATCGTAGCCGCACATTCATTTCGTTAAATTAAGAGCACTATTCAAGTCATCAGTATTGATTACAACCGAAACTCAAATTTTCACAAGAACAGTCACAATAACACACACAAAAGGTGGTAAAATTTTAAAATTTGTTTCAAAAACTATTTTCTATCAAAACAATGGGTCACAATATTCACGAAAACGTTATCAAATCAGAACAATTATTCACAGAACAGCCCGAAGGAAGTAGGTATGGAAATACCTCACCCCACCCAACAAAATATGTAGTTGTTCTCAAATGCATCTAAAACAAAACAATGAATGAAAAGTAACATAGATGGAGGGGAGAAGTCATCCTGCCAGGCTAAGCTTGGGGTGAAGTTTGCATGTCCGTCACTCCATCTGTCTGGGCATCAGTGCCCGTACTAGATCCCACCATGGATACATCCTTCAAAGAGGCCTGAACAGCCGAATCTACATTGGCACCCTCGAGGTCTGCCAAATCATCAAAGATTGCATCCTCATGAACGCCAAGATGCTTCTCATTAGTCTCTGCCTCAGACTCAGCAATAGCAACAACATCATCTATCATCTCATCTCTGGCGGTAGCCGGAGGCACATCAAACGGGCTGGAATATTTGTGCTAGGGTTATCTCAGATCTCCACCGTCCCAAATAGTGAAGTAAAATCTGTGGACTTCAGATGGTCCACATCCTTCCTTAGCTCAGAAACATCGGCCTTCAAGGTCGTCACCTCCTTAGTAGCATCCTATAATCTCTCACAAACCTCTACTCTCACCATGAGGGCATTAATTGAATCCCTGAGAGGTGTCAATATAGAAGTAATGGCTCTCTCGATAATCACACGAACATCATCCTCTAACCAGAAGGCACACACATCGGCATATTGGGCAAAATGCCCCATCTTGTACAACATCTCTTGGGTTATTGAAGGCCTAGAAACAGGAATACCAATAGTAGATCTAGACTATAAGTTTGATGAGTCCACAAATTGGACTCATTTAGGGCTTTATTTTAAAAGAAATAGTGTCCTCAAATGTTTATTTTATCTCAATATCTGATGAAAACTCTTAAGTTTTAGGTATTTGAAGTTTGAGTGAAAGAATGGACACTTACGGGCAATAAGGAACAAAAAGGATGAAATGAACGAAAAAACTGAAGCCTGAGCTTCCCCAAGCACACTTGGCGAGTCGCTGAAGGAACATACTCCGCCCTTTGTTCAAGTACGCGAAGCCCTAAAGGAAGAGGATCAAAAGTGCGATAAAAGGAGAACTCGGCGTGTAACCGAACAGTTCCGCGAAGCAGGGATATACCACCCAATGATCCAGGACACAAACATGCTGAAGGCAAGGCACAAAAGGCGATGAACCAGAAGAAGGGCGAATCGTCGAGTTGATCGGCGATTCTGACTATTGTCGCCGAATGACCCGCTACAACACAAATTTTTGAAAACTATAAATACTCATTGAGAGTTATAGCTTAGTATGAGATTTTAGTATCAAAATTTTTTCAATGTGAAACAATTAATATAATTTTAGTACTTTTTCTCTGAGTTTGAGAGGGTTTAGAAACTTGAAGAAGAAGAGAGTTTCATCTCCAAGTATTTGGACTTGGGTCTCTCAGATTCTTCACTCTTGGCCTGTACCAAGACTTAAATCTTAATACCCATTTGAATGCAAGCTAATTTATGTATAAATTTCTATCTCTTGATGTGTGGCTAAAAACCCCAATTCTTGGGGTGTGATTTAGCAAATATGTGTTAAGATTATTGTTGGGTTTTCCTTGCTGATAGGTTAGATGTATTTTAATGATGATTTGACCTAGAAGTTGTGGTTTAATTTAATGGGTTTGTAGTTGCAAATACAAAACCACCCATGTGTTTTCAGCTTGCGAGAGAGAGAGGTCACGAAACCAAGACCGCTAGATTGATGGCCTAAGGAGTGGGTCGACATGAGGTTCAGCCCGAGAGGGTGAGCCCTAGTCCCATATCCTAACACTCAGCTTGAGAGAGTGAGTGGGTTAAGGTGTAGGCTGGCCTTCATGCCACAAATGGGTGTCCGAGAGGAACCCTTTTGTAATGGGGTAAGTTGCCCGAGAGGGAACTTATTTCCATCTAAAGCTTAGCCTAGTCACTATTATCTTGCAAATTTCCTATCAAAAGTATGTACCCAATGATTTATACCAATATATATTGCGGCCACATCCCAAGAATCCCCTCTCATTCATAGATTTCTTTGTTATTTTTACTCGTTTTGCTATATTTGTGACAAAACCCCCATTTGATATTTGACACTTTTGTGTCACCCCCTTTAATTTACAATGTTTTTAGTCGTTAATGTCTTTAGCTACGACTAGTTAGAGCTAATTTTATTTTTCTATTAATTCTCGAAACCACTCCCTTGGAACAGGTCCCCAACCCTTGGTTGGGTTATAATATTTTTGCACGATCATAGACACTTGCATCAGAAGTTGTATCATTGATTATGCAAACATCAAAATGGCACAGTTGCTGGGTAGTTCTGTTACGTGAAAGTTTTTTGTTTAAGTCAAATTCTGCTTTCAATAATCGTTGATTTCTAACCTTATTTTTAGGTTTGTTTTTCTTTGAATTTGTTAGTATAAGTAGGTCCCCTGAGCATGGCTGAGGGAAATGGTGGCAAGTCCGCTGAGATGAAGCAAGAAGTCGAGAGAGACTTCACATTACCCGCATTGGTAACTCAGCTGCATGAGTTGGCCACCAAAATAACAGAGGTGGAAAACCAGTGCAAGAGTCAAGGGATTTACATACCTCCCCACGAAAGGAAGCAGTCTAGATGCAGGGAGGACAACCGTGTCGAGGACACACTTCAAACCATTCTCCACAAGATCACCGATCAAGATCGGGTGTTGGAGGAAATGAAAGAGAATATTGAAGTGTTGAATCAAATGATTGGATCCCACTCTAGATCACTTCAACAAATTAGGTCACTCTTGTGGTTTGCAGTGCCGCATCTCCACCCAAATGACATATTGGGGCTACCTAGTGTTACTAGGGCTAACCCCAATACCAAAGAATGAGCTCGGAATCGCGTCGTATCACGACGTAAAACAAGGTGCTTCTTGGGAGGCAATCCAAGGTTTTAGAGGTTTAGGATTTTACTTTTATAAATAATGGTGTGTTGCTGTTGCAGGTTAAAATGAGGAAAATGTGGAAAATTTCAGGTTGGCGAGTAGGAGTCCAAACCTGCGATTCGCCAAACTGGTCAGGGAGCCCAACTAGATCCTCCATTTGGCTCAATGCAAGTGCTATACAGAACCTGTAAAACTCGATGAACTCGAAAGGCAGCTCGGTGAATCGCCAACCTGTTCGGCGATCTGAACTTAGTATGCCGATTTAACCCCCAAGAAATTGACGATTCTACAGAAAATGAGGGATAAATGACCACTCGGCATTCCGCCGAGTGGGTCGGTGTGTGCGACTAACATCGCCGAATGGATAAGAACTGAACGGTTATATAAAGGCCAAAGGTCAATTTTTTTTAATTTCTCATTTTCGCTCGTTTCAAACTCTTCAAAATCACACCAAAGGTATTATTTCCTAGATTTTTGCTTACCGTTAGTATTGTAGTTGCTAATTAGTACTTGCGGTTGGATTTCTTTGTTGTCTAGCATTTCAAAAGCAAATTTGATCGGCATTAAAGGTTAGTCCCTAAAACCCTGAATTTATGTTAAACGTTTTTTAACTCATTTGCAATTATAGTATCAGGATGACATGTGCAGGGCCTCTTTGATAGGATTATAATGATTACATGTCTATTTTAATTCAAAAATGTTACCTGTGTTGTGTGATTGTTGAATGCTCGTAATCTTTGTGCTTTTTAATGAGTTGGGTCATGATTGCATGTTGGTTTGATTGATTGGGTGAAGTCTCAGTAGCCCATATTTTTGCTAAATGTTTAAAATTTGCTCAATTAAAGAGAGGGTGACACCGCTCTTCAGAGCAAATATAGTCAAACGGCCAAATGCGGTAAGTGCGGGAGAAATTTGAGTATTCCGGGGGGATGGGTAGTATGGGTCTTGTTCAAATTCCGTTAGTGCATGCTTTGATTTTGCTTTCAGAGTTTGCAGGATTGAAATTCGAGAAGATCGATTGAAAATGGGCACGTTGGACCATTTGGTGAGCCGGGTTGAGCTCGCCGAATCATTTGGTGGTACGCCCAATGTCTCCATCTCACCCTTCGTATGCTACCCCTGAGACCCGTATGTACTATAACTTTCGGCGGACAAACCCTTGCTCGCCGAAAGCAGTCGGCGATTCACCGAAAGGACTCTCTTATCGCCGACTTGCCTTAATTGTTTACCCAATCCGTCGGCGAGCCCGATTTAGTTCACCGAATTGGTTCGGTGACTCGCCGACTTGATCGGTGAGTCTATCTATAGATAAAGTCACTGTGCTTGAATTTAAGTTATTTTTTTATCCTTTCTCGATCTTTTGCCAATATGGTACGCACCAATTTAACCGACCAACCACAAAAAAAGGCTAAAGGCATTACAATAAATGAAGGAGGATCATACCCTCCAAAGAGAAAATGGTATGACCTCCAACCGGGAGATAAAGGAAAATGAAAAAAACACATAGCTAGGAAGGGCACAAATGTTGAACCAACTTTTTCTGAGCTGGAGGATGAGCAACCTTTGATAAATCGAAAGAATGAACTCAGGGCTAGAAATCAGCCCACATCTACCGGAACCCCTTCAGCTGCCATTCCCCCAACTACCGAATCAGTGCCAATTCCACCACCACCTCCAGTGTCTCCTGCACTCCCCATAGATCCACTTCCACCCATGTTGCTGAACAGATTAAAATGTGATGGTTTACGAACCATTCTAGAAGAAAATTTATTATCTGTAGAGGGCTTGGAAGGCATCCACACTGAGGTTCTTGACACACTCAAATATCATGAATTGGAGAAGTTCACTAGGCCATGGGGACCCTACATTCCTTTCTAGGTCTGGGAATTCTACTTAGTCTATGGAGAGTTGGTCCCAAAGAATAAGAAGAAGGCTAGTGAGTTCCAACCGGTGAAGTCGTTTATGGTTAGAGGCAAGGAGGTGGAGTGTCACAACGATCATATTAATGTTGTATTGGGTCAACCACTGCAATTAGTATTCTCCTACAAGGGTTTTCCTATTATTCCATCCCTAGATGATTTGAAGGGTTGTTTAGCTCTGATGATCTCTAACACCATCCCGAGGTGGATAGAGGAAGGAGCTCCGATTGAGAAGAGGGATATGAACATTGCCTCCTGGTACTGGTTTGGTTTCATCAGCAGCACTATCATGCCATCCCAGAATGAATCCATTCTTTGTCATCCTAAGACGGCTTGCCTTGGGTCTATCATGGCTAGGAGACAGATCAACTTGGGACTGCTGGTTTCACAGGAGATGGCTATGAGGGCCAAACAGACGCAGACGTCTGTGCCTTTTCCTGATCACCGAGCTATGTCGGAATGTCGGAGTACCCCGGGATCCTACTAGCGATATAGAGGTCACCCCATTTTCTTCCACCAATATCCAGCGTATATAGGCCGAGTTCACACGAGATGAGGTTGACAGGAGGAGATCAACTCCAGCAGATACTTCTCCAGAGGTCGATGTTGACTCATTACCAGCTGAGGCACCGTCATCTACTTCTGCTTCGGAGCCTTCAGGTATATCCACTCCTTCTTCTCCTTCACAGACTCCAGGTACTCGCTCTTCCTCCGATCCCACCAGGATCACTCATGCCATAATCCTGAAGATGGGGCTGGCCTATTCAACGGATGTAAGGGCGACGGGATTGGAGAGAGCCATCCCAATGATGATTGACAATGCCATCTTGACTGCACTGGCCCCCCTTGGAACAACTGTTGATGATCTGACTGCCAGAGTGTGAGCCAAATTTGGCATATACCTCTTTTGTGGCCTACCCATGAGAATTTGAAACTCTCTTAAACACCCTTTGAGCCTTACCTTTCTTTGGAAGAACCTTGATGAACCCTAGACTTTACTTGACCCACTACCTATAATCCTCTTGATTTGTGGTTTAGTGAATAGCCAACTTAGGCCAAAAGCCTATGTTGGGGGTATGGTGAAAAGGAAAAGGAGAGGTCAAGAAGTGCAAGATAAGTCTCCCTTAACCCATGGTGTTGCGGAACAATGGAAACTCTCCACAAAAAACAACATAAAAAAAGTTGTGGAATAAAAGTACAAAAAAAATTGGGTTTCCAAGCAATCCTTGAAGGGGAATAAAAAGATGACTTAGAAGCACTGGAAAAAGAATTGATAAAGGAAAAGAAGGGAATGCCTTGATAGTACCACATCTCATGAGGAAAAAGTCACTAAGCCTAAATAACCATACTTTTACACTCAGCCCTATTACAAGCCTTAGAAAGTCCTTTTTGATCTTGAGTGAGCCGAATTGAAGATCGATTGGAAAATAAGGGCAAGCCTATGGGTGAAAACATGCATTGTGTTCCTCTTTTTGAGTGTGAGCATTGTATCCGATTCTTGATCTTGAATTGATTAACCTCTGTATGTGAGTATGGAATCATTCTTTATGTGAGAGAATTTAGATACTTTTTGTTGAGCTTGAACTTGTACATATAACAAGTATTGTGATCATGAGAATCTTTGGTAATGGTGTGTCACAACTTGAATCTTTGAGTACACAATTGATCTTTGCATGAGTATTTTGAGTCTTGTTGTGTATGTTCATGATTTAGTCCTGTGTAGCACTATTTAACACATCCTATGGTCTAAGGCTTGGGTCGACATGAGGTTCAGCCCGAGAGGATGAGCACTAGTCCCATATCCTAACACTAAGCTCGAGAGAGTGAGTGGGGTAAGGCGTAGGCTGGCCTTCATGCGGCAAATTGGTGTCCGAGAGGAACCCATTTGAAATGGGGTAAGTTGCTCGAGAGGGAACTTATTTTCATCTAAAGCTTAGCCTAGTCACTATTATCTTGCAAATTTCCTATCAAAAGCATGTACCCAACGATTTATACCAATATATATTGCGGTCACATCCCAAGAATCCCCTCTCATTCATAGATTTCTTTGTTATTTTTACTGTTTTTGCTATATTTGTGACAAAAACCCCATTTGCTATTTGTCACTTTTGTGTCACCCCCTTTAATTTACAATGTTTTTAGTCGTTAATATCTTTAGCTATGACTAGTTAGAGCTAATTTTATTTTTCTATTAATTCTCGAAACCACTCCCTTGGGAGACGAACACAACCCTTGGTTGGGTTATTATACTATTGTACGATCGTAGACACTTGCATCGGAAGTTGTGTCGTTAATTATGCAAACATCAAAGTGCAATAGCTTTCTCTCGAACAACTATTACAAATCAAGTGATTTCTTTCGAACATCAACAAGCTTTGCAAAATAAGAATAACCCACACCTTAATTCATTTAGTCTCTCGAGCTTGATAGGTAGAATTGAGGTTAGGATTTACTAGGTTGAGCTAAAACCATATCAACCAAATAACTACAATCATCAATTGAAAGTTTTGATTCTAAAACCTCTTTCTAAAGCAAGCGAAGAATTCTAAGTTTGAGTTGCATTTGCAACTACAATTCTTAAATTAAAACACAACAACTAATATAGCCCACATTAAAACAACAAAGTAATCATTAAACAACAGTACCCATAAGCAAATTAAGCAAATAGTCATATGATTACACACCAAGAATACGGGTTTTAGCCAAACATAATAAAAATAGAGAAACAATTACCAAATACATTCGCCAAGATCTAGGTCAAGGTTCCCAAGTCTTCACAATGGTACAAAATAGTTAAGTTAAAAAACCCAAGTCTAAATCCACAAAACTCTACAATTAGAACTCCAAAACTTAGAGAAAACTCTAACTCTATAATGGGAACTGTAAATCTAGGAGAGAATTAGGAGTTAACTTGGAGAGAACTATGAGATAACTTGGAGAGAACCAGGAGATAACTGGGAGAGAACTTCTCAAAATTCCTTTTAAAATCCAATTTACAGTTTCCCAAAATTTAGCCTAAATGTCCAGCCGACAGATTAAATTGGGCTTGATGAGTGGTTTGGCGATCCGCCATTTTCTCCCTTCCATCACCATTTTGCACTAGTCATCAGCCTCCCAAGTTCTATAACTTTGGACGATCCAACCTGTTGTCGCGGAGTGGATCGACAATTCGCCGATTGACCATTTATGTCGCCAACTTGGTTTCTTCTCTGGGTTGGCACACTGGAACTTTAGGCGACCTAAAGAGCCACTCGGTGGTTCGCCGAGTGGTCTTGGCGATCACCAGGATCGCTTTTCTCCACTTCTTCAGCTTGATTTGCTCCTTTTTTCCTAGTAGTGTCCTTGCCTTGCTCGGTAACTCATTTACCTAAAAATCAATGCTTTCACATCTGTTTATAGCATAAATTAGGCATCCGAGGACACTAAAACTATCTAAACAAATCCCTAAATGAGTCCAAATCTCGGACTCATCATGCTACCTTGTCTTTTGTGACGCCATATCTGGCTATGAGGTTTGATGTTGTTTTGGATGTGTTGTTGGATCCTTTTTCTATCTTTACTCCTGTTGGTGATTATATTGTGGCTAAGAGGGTCTATAGAAAGTGTCCCATTTCTTTGTTCCATAGAGTTATTTTTGTTGACTTGGTAGAGCTTGATATGCTAGATTTTGATGTTATCCTTGGTGTGGATTGGTTGCATTCAAGTTATGCTTCTATAAACTGTAGAACTCATGTGGTCAAGTTTTAGTTTTTGAATAAGCCTATCCTAGAGTGGAAGGGGGAAAATTCTATGTCTAAGGGTCAGTTTATTTCCTATCTTAAAACTAGAAAGATAATTTATAAGGGTTTCTTGTACCATCTAGTTAGATTGAGGGATGTAGATTCCAAAACCCTTACTCTTGAGTCGGTCCCCATTGTAAATGAGTTTCTGGAAGTGTTCCCAGATGGCTTACTTAGTAATCCTCCTGAAAGGGAAATAAACTTTCATATTTACCTTCTCCCAGATACGCAACCCATTTTTATTCCTCATTACTGTATGGCTCCGACAGAAATAAAGGAGTTGAAAGACCAATTGAAGGATTTGTTGGATAAGTGTTTCATTCGACCAAGTAAATCCCCATGGGGTGCTCCTGTTTTGTTTGTTACAAAGAAAGATTGTTCTCTTCGTATGTGTATTGACTTTCATCAGTTAAACAAGGTGACCATTAAGAATAAGTATCATCTTCCAAGAATAGATGATTTTCTTGACCAACTTCAGGTTGCAAGTTATTTTTCTAAGATTGACCTTAGGTCGGGTTATCACCAATTGAGGGTGAAGGAAGATGATATTCCAAAGATGGCTTTTCGAACTTGGTATGATCCTTATGAGTTTTTGGTGATGTCATTTGGTTTGACTAATGCTCCAACGACATTTATGGATTTGATTAATAGGGTGTTTAGACAATATCTTGAAATGTTTGTGATTGTTTTCATTGGTGATATATTTATTTACTCAAGGAGCGAGGATGAGCATGTTGATCATTTCAGGATTGTGTTGCAAATGCTTAAGGACCAACAACTTTTTGCAAACTTTAGAAAATGTGAATTTTAGTTAAGGTCTGTGGCTCTCTTAGGTCACATTTTTCAAGCAAGGGTATTGAGGTAGATCTTATTAAGAAGGGTGCGGTCAACAGCTATCCTAGACATTTATCTCCTTCGACTATTAGAAGCTTTATGGGTTTAGCCGGTTACTACAGAAGGTTGTTGAGGGGTTTTCTTCTATTGCCTCTTTTATGACGGCTTTGACTCAAAAGAAGGCTAAGTTCATATGGTCCGAAGCATGTGAGAGGAGTTTCCAAGAGTGGATGGATAGACTTACTTCCGCTACGGTGTTGACTTTACCGGAAGGGACTGATGGCTTTGTGGTTTATTGTGATGCCTCTACAATTGGGTTAGGATGTGTGCTCATGCAAAATGGGAGAGTTATTGGCTATGTTTCAAGGCAACTTGTATTGTGTTCATATTGATGTGTTTATGACCACAAGAGTTTCCAATATTTGTTTAGTCATAAGGATTTTAATTTTCACCAAAGAAAATGGCTTGAGTTATTGAAAGATTGTGATATGAGTGTTGTCAATCACCCCGATAAGGCGAATGTGGTGGCAGATTCTCTTAGTCGGTTATATATGGGTAGTGTTGCTAATATAGAGGATGAAAAGAAAGAGTTTGTTCGAGATGTTCATAGTTTGGCCCGATTGGGTGTTCAGTTGGTAGACTCCACCAAAGGTGGCGTTATGGTTCAAAATGGCTTCGAATCGTCTTTTGTGGCAGATGTGAAAGACAAACAAGGTCTTCATCCAATATTGGTTGAGTTGAAAGAAGTGGTGCTTAAGAAGTCCGTTGAAGCTTTCTCCCTACGGGGAGATGGTGTCCTTAGATATCGAGGTCGTTTATGTGTTCCTAATGTTGATAACTTGATGGAACAAATCTTGTCAGAAGCCCATAGTTCTCGATATTCCATTCACGTGGGAGCCACCAACACGTACCGTGATTTACAGGAGGTTTATTGGTGGAATGGGATGAAAAGAGATATTACCGGATTTGTGGTTAAGTCTCCTAATTGCCAACAAGTGAAAGTTGAGCATCAGAAAGTGGGAGGCTTGTCCCAAGACATTGGTATTCCTACTTGGAAGTTGGATGATTTGAATATGGACTTCATAGTAGGGTTGCCCCGTACTCAGCGACAACATGACTCAATTTGGGTTATAGTGGATCGAATGATGAAATCGGCTCATTTTATTCCCGTCAAGGTTTCCTATTGGTGGAGAATTATGCTAAGTTGTACTTGAGAGAAATGGCGAGGTTTCATGAAGTTCCTTTGTCCATTATTTCCGATCGTGGTAATCAATTTACTTCTCAGTTTTGAAAGCCTTTCCATAAGAGCCTTGGTACTCGTGCTAAGCTTAGTATGACCTTTCATCCCCAAACCAATGGGAATGCGATGTGTACTATCCAAACTTTGGAAGACATGTTGAGAGCTTGTATGATTTATTTTAAGGGTAATTGGGATGACCATTTGCAATTGATTAAGTTACCTTATAATAATAGCTATCACTCGAGTATTGATATTGCTCCATTTGAGGCGTTGTATGGAAGTAGGTGTAGATATCCTATACGATGGTTTGATGTGGGTGAAGTTTCCCTAATAGGTGTCGAAATCGTACATGAGAAAGTTCGACTTATAAGAGAAAGGTTGAAAACGGGTGAAAGTCGGCAAAAGTCATATGCCGATGTTGGAAGAAGAGAGCTTTTGTCTGATGTTCATGATTGGGTTTACTTAAAAATCTCACCCATAAAGGGTGTAATGAGGTTTGGTAAAAAAGGGAAGCTTAGTCCCTGATATGTAGGCCCATATCAGATTTTGAGGCGTGTTGGTATGGTTGCATGTAAGCTAGATTTGCTTAATGAGTTAGCATCGGTGCATTCAGTTTTCCATGTCTCCATGTTAAAGATATGTATTGGTCATCCAACATCTATAGTTCCTTTAGAGGGTTTGGAAGTTAAGGAGAATCTTTCTTATGAGGAAGCTCTGGTTGAGATTTAGACCGGCAAGTCAAGAAGTTGAGAAATAAAGAAGTTGTTTCTATGAAAGTGTTATGGAGGAATCATTTAGTTGAGGGTGCTACTTGGGAGACTAATGCCGATATGATGTCCCGATATCCTCATCTCTTTCCTTCCACTCATACTCTATCTTGTGGTAATGAGTTTCTCGTGGTTTGTTATTGTTTTGCAGTCATGTGTGTTTTAGATTTTTCCATGATTTCCTTACTTATGCATGTTATTGTTTGATTTTCCTCATGTTATTGTGCATTGAGTATGAGTTACCTATAGACTTCATGAGATGATTTGATGAACGTGCATTAAATATGCTATCTAGTATGAATTACATAAAGGCTCCATGAAAGGATGTTGAGCATGCTTTTATCTTCGAGATGGTAGTTCCCCCTTGAATATGAGAAATCTGAAATTTCATGCATGTTGGTTTGCTATGTCTAGTTCCTACCTTCCTTATGGTGGACTGAGTATGTTTAGCTTGGAGTCGATATTTCCTCCTTGGTTATGTGCATTTTGATGAGTTGCATGCATGATGGGCAACTAGTCTTGAGTCTTTTCATTTAAGATATGCCTAGAATCTCATTCAAGGATGAATGATCCCAAGGCGGAGATATTGTAACACCCTCTATAAAAAAAAAAGGGAAACATGGAGCATTTCAAGAAAATTTGCAGGTGTCAGCCACGAGGGCCACGCACTGTCTGTGGATGGGACCATGGACCGTACGTGTGGTCCATGGATGGCTAACCTAAAAAAGTTCCTTGAGGCTCAGAATAGCAGCCTGACCAATAGCCCATTGGTAAGACCACAATCTGTGGTTGGGGGTCCGTGGTTCGAAGGCCCAAAATTATTTTTTCACCACAAATGACGGTTGTGCAGGAGCCGTCCTGACCACTGCCTGTCGTCAGTGGTCCGTTGATTGGCTGCTGGTAGTTATTTTAAGGGGTAGTTGGGTATTTTCCTAATTAATTAGTCCCTACACTACGTCATTTAGCTTCTGTCTAAGACCCCTATATAAGCATTTTAACCCCCATATTTAACCCATTCACTTCATTCCTCCAAAATTAAAAAAAACGATCAAAACCTCTTCTCCAAATAATTCTATCTCTAGAACTTGAAGAAGAAAAAGGATTCATGTAGGGTTTCAAGTCAAGGTCTCAATTGCTCCATCGAAGATAAACATTTGGACTTGAGGTATGATAATTTTCATCCATGAATTCCTTTCATTCAAGGAGTTCCCAAATTCTCCTATTTTCAAAGTAGAATTCCCCAAGTTGGCTAGGGTTTACTCCAATTACCATGGGTCCTCTTGATTATTCATCTAAATTATTGAATTATATTTTAATGAGCATGAATTGATGATTTACTATGATTTTATGATGTTTCCCCTATGAACCCATGTAAACCCCTATGTTTTCCAATTGTGATCATATGATGTGGGTTGTTGATTTTGAAAGAGAAGTTTTATGAACTAAAGCTTGAAGTGATAGAGTCACATGAATTTATGATGAAATACCTGTCTAATCCTTGATTTCTAGATGTGGTGATTGAAAGTAGTTTTTGAACCTTGAAAGGGCAAAGTATGAGTTTATGCATGATCTTATGAAACCTATGCGAATATTTTAAAGATACTTTCAGAGTAAAGTATAAATGATGATGTTGTTGTTGTGTTGTTGAAAGGATATCATCATAAACACATGCAAACATGATTGTGAAAGGTTTTC